>JABSTQ010000849.1:0-80997 GCA_013358835.2 Ixodes persulcatus
ACACATGCAGAGCCTCCTAGAGTTTCATCAGACAGTCGCGGTAGGTTGTTTAAACTGTTCGTCCACATTTCATGGTCAGAAGGCGGAAAACACAGCTGCTGTGCTATCGCACACTGCCCGTACGGCTCTCTCCGATGCCTCCACTGTGCTTTGGTACCGACGACGCTTGCCAACATTAAAATGGCGACGCTCTCAGTGTTGTCAGATCACCAAGCAATTTTGCATAAGGTCTATTGAGCCTATTTGACTGGTTGCCATCTTTTTTTTTAAACATTGCATATATCGAAAGCTTTTGGCACAGTGAATCATACCAGGGTGGATGCAAAAGCAACCGGAATGAATTTCTGAAAGGCGGGCCGTTTGTAGTACCAGCTTCCTCAGCTACCAGCGCTTAGCAGCACCCCTTCCGAGTTAGTTTGCCGACTGGCATTGTCTGCTATAAATGTTTTTTCCAAGCGCTTCAAAATCTTTTTTTTTTGTTTTTTTTGCAACGTCTGATATCAAGGAACAGCATGCGGCAGTGAAATTTTGTTTTAGGAAAAACTGCCGGAAACTTGTAATGTCTCCGAGAGCTTGCAAAGATGCTAATAAGAAATCTCATGTCTATGAGTGCTTTTCTCGGCTCGCTTTAAGGCCAGTGAATTATTGATCGACGGCCAACCTCGTTCAGGGCAGCCCTCAACCTTCTCAACTGATGAAAACATCGAAACATTTGGGCATTGTTCACTCCGAGTTTGTTCCTGTTGGTGAATCTGTTAATCAGGTGTTTTACCTGGGAATTTTGCGACACTTGCGAAACTCAGGAAGGCAGAAATACCCCGATGTGAGGGAAAGGGGGAATGATAGTCCCATTACAACAATGCCCCAGCACACACTGCCCTGTCAGTGCAACAAATGTTTTAGCAAAAATGGCCATGACACCGCTTCTCCACCTCCCGTATTCTCAGGACCTCGCTCGCCCCGTGTGACTTTTTTCTGTTCGCTCATATGAAAAGTCTTGAAAGGAAATCGTTTTGTGAATGTGTAAAGTCCTTCAAATCGGACATTGCAAAAAACGAAAAATGATTTTGAGGCGCTTGGGGAAAAATTCACAACATGCCGCTAGATCCTTTGCAGACGACACCGGTCGGCAAACTGACTTGGGAAGGATGTTGCTTAGCGCTGCAAGAGGCGGATGCTGGTACTACGAACGCCTGGCCTCTTGAAATTCATTCCAGTTACTTTTGGGTACCCCCTCATATTTTTTTTATTGTTGAAACTTTGGTTCTATAGCCCAGTATCTTGCTTGGTGCAAATCATATCCCTTTTTGTGTTATACATATTTTCAGATATTTTTTTTTTAGAATGGTGAAATGACTGGTGTTCATATTTTGATTATTTAATGTTTGTAATGCATACATAACATTGTTTTTTGGTTAAATGTTTCCTGTTTTCATGTAAGCTTATTGGTTCATATTCAAAGGTGGCAGCCAATAAGAAGGGTGCAATTTTGTTTCTGGCTTTAGAAAGTATCCTTACTATAATTATTATAGTTTGATAGACCAGTGCTGGAAAAATACTTCTTTTCAGATTTCCATTTGAACAATGACTCAGATGTACCTGCACGGTTGTTTTGAAACGTTTAATTATTTTTAAAGGAAAATATTTTCAATATAAAATTGTATAGCAGGTTTGGAAAATAAAAGAATACAAACAATTGCCACCTGAACACTTTGTCTCCATTAGAGCCACTTTATATATATAAACAGTATAGTTTTGGTTGTAATGCCCTAATGTTTTAAGCTTAACACATTGTTTATATGAAGTCTCCCCATGCTTGGGAAGTGCCAACCTTTTGTTGTCATCACAAAAATAAAAGATTTAAAATAATTACATAGGGGTATATATGTTCTCCAAATGCAGCACATAAAAAAAATCTCGGCTGTGCTATTTTATATATATATATATATATATATATATATATATATATATATATATATATATATATATATATATATATATATATATATATAAATAAGTGTACCCCAAAACGTTTTTTTTTACATAAGTTTAATTTGGGGTTTTTAAAGTAAAGCGAGTGGAGCGAGGTCACTCGACCAACACGGGAAAGCACGCCGCCAGCGTTTGCCCGCGACAATTAAGGGAAAAAAGAACGAAGTGAACAACACAAGACTACGAATTATGTTACCTTAGCCGATTACTGTCCAGGAATGCAGATATTGTTGTAACTTTTGCTGCTATTGCACGCGCGGAACGAGCGTAAGGCAGCATGGCTTGAGTAAGTTTATCACTGCGTGAATCTGAAACCGAAACTGATCGGGGGCATGCCGTGTGGTGTTACTTTAGCCGATTGCTTTCACATCATGTTGCCCTTCGAAGCGCTAGATTAAGAGAGGTGTCTAGCCTGCCAATTTAAATACATAGACCACTTGTATACCAATAATACTTGCAAACACTTTTTGTATTCATCTAGTAAACAGTAGCAGTCACTTGCCTAATCCTTGTCAGAATGTGGTAGGGCATATATACGATTCGGGTTGGTGGGGTAGCTAGAGTAGAGAGTCACGGATGTGTTGTGTTGGAGTTGTTTGTGCCTTGTTGTACTGCTGACATGTATGTGCCTGTAGTAGTGTTCGGTATCTTGGTGGTGTGTGTGTGTTGTTGTGTGTAGTAGGTAGTTGAATAGCACGAGTTCGCGCATAACTATTTTCTTTTAGTGCCACCTAGCGGTTACTACTACACTTCCTAGGTGGCGCAAGCTGCCGCTTTTTCAATAAGCTAAGTGTCGAGCAGTCCTGTAGCTATTGCTTTACAAACAGCTGGCCTGGCTGGCCTGCGGTTCACTGGTCTTCCTACGTCGCTGCTTCTCAGTTCGATAACAATCGTAATAATTGTGCCACTCAGCCGACTCAGCCACCTAAATGCTCGTTTTGTGTCGAAGAGGTGCGAAGTGCAGGCACAGGACGCGCACGAATGGAATAACCACGCCGGTAAAGGTAAACCCAAACTAGAAAAGAAAGAAAATAGCGGTAGCGTTGGTGCGGAGTTGAACGCCTCTCGTCGGTGACGACGAAGGCGCCCAGCGATTCATCGCCACACACGACAAGCATACGTTGTGTTCAATAAAGTCAGCATGCCCATTCCTCGTGTAACGATTTCTTTTTTGAGCGTTCACCGCCGGTGGTAAAATAGTCAATCTAGCGAGATGCTGCCGGGGGCAATCGCGGCGATTCCGACACGCACACTGCCGGCCTTCCGGGTATATAGGTACGGTACCGGTGTCTGGGGACGGATGTTTAGAGTGTCTGACGGCGCTTGGAAGACGTCAAATAGGCGTATGCGCCCTATTCTCTCACTCGGCCGAAAAGCCGTGCTGTTCGCTAGGCCTTACCGGGGAATTCGAGCCTCGCTAACCGGCCGCCATGTTGCTTTTGGGGGTAGTCAAATTTGACTACCTGCTTTTTGACTACGTGTGGGGTCGTGATTTTTACTTTAGGGGTCGTTATATTTGGGACAACGTTTTACCACCCCAAAGGTAGTCACCTATGACTACCTTTTTTCTTAGAGTGTACCCGAAGACAACGCCATAACAGCCACCCCGATATCATTGAGTTAATAAAAAGTTCTACTTCATTTTTCAGCTTCAAGAAAAGTGTGAAACGTTATCTCCTGCCATTTTATGAATAGTGTTGTGAGACAGTTTATTTAATCATTTCCTGTCTATTTATGGGGATGATTATCAGTTTTTTGTTTTCTGTATTTATCATTGGTAACCGATACTGTCTTTTGTAAGCGACAAATTCCTAGCAATTTATTACTGTCAATTTATTATTTGCTTCAATGAAGTGCCTTATCATGTATATTATTATTTAAATGTGTGTAATTTTATTATTACTGTTTTTTGTATAAGAATATTGTTTTGTGAACACGTTATTGACTCCATTCTTTTCTTTGCGTTTACTGCTGTATGCTGCTCAGCAATGTACAGGGTGGTGGGGCCTCGTCAGGTAAAATTTGTTTACCTTTTGCCCCTCCACCCGCGACTCAAGGAGTCCAAATGAAGGTTATTACAATGGGCATACTTTACTACAGACTTTCCCGGACAAGCTCCTCCCACAAAGCACTCTTTCCACTTTAGAACGCTGGAGGGGAGGCGAGTCTTTCCAGCGTTTTCTCTGCTAAAGGGGAAAGGCAGGAAGGCTTCGCGAGACCAGCTCGTCCTGGAGAGCGAATACAGTCCACTGCGCTCACTTGCATTAGGCAGCGCGCCTACAGTGTCAAATTCTCCGCCAAGAGAACGGATGGCCATCGCGCTGTCCCAACACCTCGTAGACTTCTCTAGGATGAGTTGACTGTCCACGTTGGCTGCGTGGCGCAGAGGAAGGGGGTAGCCGCCGGAGATACTGGGTTCGCCGAAACAGCGGCTGTCTCGACTGGCGCTCCAGGTGCCCACGACGATAGATTGCGCCAGTCATGCCTCTCGATTCGAACCCCGACGCTGCTGCACATTCAGCTACGCATCTACGTAAAGCCGCGCCAAGGTCACTGGGTTCTCGCGGAGTGAGATGCCGTGCCAACTATTTTTCAATCTCCCGCACGAACCCCGTGGGCAGTGCGGAATTTTACAAAGACTTGTGCCTGTCTTAAATGCTTTAATCAATATACTATATTTCAAATAATTTTGGTAGCATCTGGGTATCTTGCAAATGCATTTCGTCTAGACTATTTCTACTCTCTTACTTACATTTTTTACTCTTATCTCAAATAGATTTTTAACCGTCGAAACTATTTGTCGCCGGAACAATCTACGGAAATGGGGATCGTCAGACTTCAGGGTGAAGCTGAGCCAATAGCAGACTTGGAGGCAAGCGACCAAACACAGGACAGGAAACAAGGCACGAGCAAAACGCAGTCTCCCAATGCCAACAAATACCAAATGAATAGCCTAAGTACGCCTGCATTTATGTGTCCTCCTGCCCGCTTTTTTTTTTTTACAGCGGAGCTGTTAAGGGCTAGTTTCTCCAGGATCGTGTTCGTCAGTTAACAAATGATGACATAGAACTCTGGACAGCTACCGCCGTCAATGAGCGACGGCAGCAACCTTTTGAGCCTTTCAACTCTGGCTTGCCGACTTGCGGCCGGCCATTATTTCATTCCCATCATAGTACAGCTTCGCTGGTTTTCCTTCTTCACCAGAGTGGAAAGGCTGAAAGTGTTTTTACAGCGAAGCTGTTTATGGCTAGGTTTCCGTAGATTTTGTGTGTGCGTAACCCAAAATACTACGCACACAGCGCACCCAGGCGCCGCACGTGCCGGCGTCTGCAACAATAACTATTCTAAAATAAAAGCCTAAAACGAACGGCACCTGACGCGCGCGTTCATCAACGCTTTATTTTGGTTATTTACTTCGAATCTTTTATACCGGGAAAGCGTGCGCTTGCAACGCGTGGGTAATTCTCTTTGCAGTGTGGGTAATTTAGCAATTTTCGTGTGCGTGACCAAAAACTTTATGCTCGCACCGCCCTTTCTTTGCCGTCATTCTAAGTTGCTTGAGTGCCTAGTTTCCTTTCCTTCCGCTCTCCCGGGCTGGCGGTCCCGTAGCGTTTGTCTACTTTCCGTCGGGTGGCGGTCCCGTCGCGCGTGTCTAGTTTCCTCCGGCTCCTCCGGGCGGCGGTGGTAGTCGACGCGAATGTATATATATTAAAAAAAAAAAAAAAAAACAGAAAGACAAGATGCCGTTCTTCATTTTCAATTTCACTTCTCTCGTCATTTTGGGGAGGCCGCTATAGTCCGGACTCCCGGAGAGCAACGCGCCTACGAAGAGCAACGGCAGGAACGGCAACGAGAATATCAGCGGCGGCGGCGGGCGGCACGTGTGTGTGCGTACCTTTCGTCACGATGACCATCGATCAAGACAATAAATGTGTTCGTACCTTTGTTCAAAATTGTGTGTCACGTCTGTGCCGTGTGCTAAACAGCCTCGCTGGTCATCCACATCACAGAGTGGAATGGCTTTATTTTTTTTTTTTTTCAAGTTGTCTTTGAATAGACGGTGAACCAAAATTTGGATTTCAGAAAACAATGCAGGAGCTGTAGGCGGGATGCTACAATTCATACAACACTACTCGCAAGGCAATATCTCGAATCGACAGCCGCATTTTTTAAAAAAAAAAAAAAGGTCGAGGTTGAACGAGGCCGACAAGGCGCGTGACGTCAAGATATCTCGTTTCCTTCTCTCTTCGTTTTGCTCCCTCAAGGCGGCGAGGCGGAAAAGACGCGAGGCCGTTCCCTCTCCTTCTCGGAGAAAGATGACGTGAACACATCTGTCAAATGCGCCTCCTTTCTTTTTTGAAAAATACGGTCATCCGTTCGATATATCGTTGTATGAGTGATGTTTTGATGTTTGTAGCGTCCCGTTGCACGCTTTTGCCGCCGTGCTTTGTGGAATCCAGATTTCGGTTCAGCATCCATTTAAGCTTGAAGCTAGCAAAGTGCTGGTGACGTCATCGGTATTTTGCACCTTTTGTCTGAAGCTAGAGTGGTTCTGTCAGCGGAAGATTTTTACTTCTACGCTTGTTATAGGTCACCATGGACCCTTTTCGAAAATCGTCGGTTCGGGGGGCTCTGGTATGAAAAGGCGCGAGCACGTTTTCAAGTGGGCGCGGACACTCCTTTGGCCAAGGAAGCTACTAGATCCTGCTTGTTTTATTGGGCTGCAGTGACCTAGATCAGACTCCCCCAAATCCACTTGAGTGCCTATTGTGGCCTAACTTTGGCTCCCAATTCGTTCAACGGCGTTCCTCTTATCTACTTCCGAATGCGCAGAATGTTTCATTCTTAGAATCCTCCAACCCAGTTTTCCGCCTGGTGGAGCCAGGGATTGAAAGCGGCTTCATGGACACTCTCTTTTGTTATTTGTGTTTTCTCCTGATCTCTCTAATATTTTGTGACTGCTTGAAGGTACAGGCACTCCTCCCTTGGCTCCCTTAAAGCCACAGGCACTCCTCCTTTGTCTCTCGTGGCTGGGGAGACAAAACACTTGCTTTTGGTTGTTGATCAGCGACAGGGGCAGCTCTCTTTGAGCCGATGTTTCTCCTAAGCGTGAATGTTAGTCGTTCACTCGCGTACTCATCAACAAGGCTGGCTGCCTGATCGAGTTTTGGTTCGGCTGTTGGTGATATGAAGTGCCGGACTACGTGTCAAGTCTCCCGAATCGCGGCAAGGCATATTACAAAATTATTGCGGAATTCGTCAACAGTCTAACCTGCCGCCAAACTAAAACACGCCACCTGTCGTCTACAATGCACGAGTCCCATTTGTCCCTAAAATCTTTTGGCATCCATTATGTTGCATATCCCAAATTGTTTAAAAGTAAACTTCGATTGTAGCAGCTAAGTGCGCTTTTTCGATCTCATAAAGGTCACAGCAGAATGTGATTTTCAGCGAAAACATCAAAAGTAGAGCACCACCTTTTGACTTTATTATTCATATGTTACCAGCCAGCAACCTACTTACCAAGTATCTTCGAAAGTAATTCAATTACGTTTTCGAAGTATTTGCACTAAACTCAAATCAGGTCGTTGTAAAAGTAGCTGGAATACTACACTAAATACATTTGCAAATGGGTATTTCGTATTCTATCTTAAATTATTTTGTTGAGTATTTGGCACAAGACTGCCATAATGTGCTAGCAAAGATAAATATCGAAGAGTAAACCCCGCTTAGCGTGTCTGTCATCTCACGCTAAACTTGACCTCAGTGGACGCAGCAGCAGACAATATATCTATTTTTCAGTAGTTCACATTATTTTGAGCAATTATACTCTAAATTAAATGTACAAAAGCGAATAAAAGGACCGTTTGTGCGTCATGATCTTTCTGCGGCTGTCGGCGTCACGAAAGTAGCACTCGCATCGTCGGCCCGTTTTTTGTTGTTTCCACACTGATCAAACTTTAGAGGCCTACTACTTTTTTCACCCTTATAATTGACTAATATAAACAACTGTAATATAGACTTAGGACGGTACACATAATCATACTTTTTATTTCCCTCTGAGAAAAAAAAAAGTGAATGCCTTATAGAATCTAATTGTGAAACACTAACGCTCCGGGGATTACCCTTCGTTCCTTGGGGCTCTCGAATCAATAAAAGAGTGAATAATGCAAAAACCCCGTGGCGGCCTACTTGGCTTCTATAGATGTACCAGCATGATGGATGTATTGGAACGTTAGACTTAATAACAAGAAGGACGAGCAATTACATCCACCGAGCAACTACGTTCATCGAGCAACTACATCCAACGAGCAACTACATCCATCGAGCAGCTACACCAATAAAAGAGTGAATAATGCAAAAACCCCGTGGCGGCCAACTTGGCTTCTATAGATGTACCAGCATGATGGATGTATTGGAACGCTAGACTTAATAACAAGAAGGACGAGCAATTACATCCACCGAGCAACTACGTTCATCGAGCAAATACATCCAACGAGCAACTACATCCATCGAGCAGGTACACCCATAAAAGAGTGAATAATGCAAAAACCCCGTGGCGGCCAACTTGGCTTCTATAGATGTACCAGCATGATGGATGTATTGAAACGCTAGACTTAATAACAAGAAGGACGAGCAATTACATCCACCGAGCAACTACGTTCATCGAGCAACTACATCCAACGAGCAACTACATCCATCGAGCAGCTACACCCATAAAAGAGTGAATAATGCAAAAACCCCGTGGCGGCCAACTTGGCTTCTATAGATGTACCAGCATGATAGATGTATTGAAACGCTAGACTTAATAACAAGAAGGACGAGCAATTACATCCACCGAGCAACTACGTTTATCGAGCTACTACATCCAACAAGCAACTACATCCATCGAGCAGCTACATCCATAAAAGAGTGAATAATGCAAAAACCCCGTGGCGGCCAACTTGGCTTCTATAGATGTACCAGCATGATGGATGTATTGGAACGCTAGACTTAATAACAAGAAGGACGAGCAATTACATCCACCGAGCAACTACGTTCATCGAGCTACTACATCCAACGAGCAACTACATCCATCGAGCAGCTACACCCATAAAAGAGTGAATAATGCAAAAACCCCGTGGCGGCCAACTTGGCTTCTATAGATGTACCAGCATGATGGATGTATTGGAACGCTAGACTTAATAACAAGAAGGACGAGCAATTACATCCACCGAGCAACTACGTTCATCGAGCTACTACATCCAACGAGCAACTACATCCATCGAGCAGCTACACCATAAAAGAGTGAATAATGCAAAAACCCCGTGGCGGCCAACTTGGCTTCTATAGATGTACCAGCATGATGGATGTATTGGAACGCTAGACTTAATAACAAGAAGGACGAGCAATTACATCCACCGAGCAACTACGTTCATCGAGCTACTACATCCAACAAGCAACTACATCAATCGAGCAGCTACATCCATAAAAGAGTGAATAATGCAAAAACCCCGTTGTGGCCAACTTGGCTTCTATAGATGTACCAGCATGATGGATGTATTGGAACGCTAGACTTAATAACAAGAAGGACGAGCAATTACATCCACCGAGCAACTACGTTCATCGAGCTACTACATCCAACGAGCAACTACATCCATCGAGCAGCTACACCTATAAAAGAGTGAATAATGCAAAAACCCCGTGGCGGCCAACTTGGCTTCTATAGATGTACCAGCATGATGGATGTATTGGAACACTAGACTTAATAACAAGAAGGACGAGCAATTACATCCACCGAGCAACTACGGTCATCGAGCTACAACATCCAACGAGCAACTACATCCATCGAGCAGCTACACCCATAAAAGAGTGAATAATGCAAAACCCCCGTGGCGGCCAACTTGGCTTCTATAGATGTACCAGCATGATGAATGTATTGAAACGCTAGACTTAATAACAAGAAGGACGAGCAATTACATCCACCGAGCAACTACGTTCATCGAGCTACTACATCCAACGAGCAACTACATCCATCGAGCAGCTACACCCATAAAAGAGTGAATAATGCAAAAACCCCGTGGCGGCCAACTTGGCTTCTATAGATGTACCAGCATGATGGATGTATTGGAACACTAGACTTAATAACAAGAAGGACGAGCAATTACATCCACCGAGCAACTACGTTCATCGAGCTACTACATCCAACGAGCAACTACATCCATCGAGCAGCTACACCTATAAAAGAGTGAATAATGCAAAATCCCCGTGGCGGCCAACTTGGCTTCTATAGATGTACCAGCATGATGCATGTATTGGAACGCTAGACTTAATAACAAGAAGGACGAGCAATTACATCCACCGAGCAACTACGTTCATCGAGCAACACATCCAACGAGCAACTACATCCATCGAGCAGCTACACCCATACATATGTCAGCACATTCAACGAGCCAGTACATCCATCTTGCCATTACACCCATCTGTGGATGTACTGGCTCGATGAATCTGTTAATACGTAATCCATTAAGATGGGTTTCAACATTCCGAACCAGAAGTGCGTCACGTATAACCACCCTATACTGTGGTCAATTTCCGTTACATAAGTTTTCGTACATGCAACCCTTCGGGTAAGACGTTTCACGTCAATTCGCAAAACATTTTCGCTTAACACACACAAGTGACCACCTTAGGATTTTTTTTTGATTTTCGCAAGGCATATTTTATTCGATTAAACCAATGGAGCTTGAGTGAACTTAGAGTGGTAAACCAGCGGCCAAAAATGGCACCCCCCGGTTGCCGCCATCTTGCCTGTTTGCCACATTAGTGATCACGTGACGTTAAGATGGCTGCGCCCAGAGGTGGGCCAGATCAGATTGGCCAGATCGCGGTCAGCAGATGGGCACTCTGGGGCTGCGTTCCAATCTTACTCAAATGGAGCCAAGTTATTCCGGCGGATCAAGTCACGTGACAAGACAGATACAGCAATGCTGGACGCGGGTAGGTTTTCGAACGCAACGGGTACGAAACTTCACCCAGGAGTAAGATAGAAGCTGCGTTCGATTTACTTGCACCTCCTGCACCGGTGCAGAAAGTGTGGGGCGGTGTACTTCGGGTCGTATCTCAATACATACACCGGAAGTACACTGCCCTACACTTCACTACACCGGTGCAGGAGGTGCAAGTATATCGAACGCAGCTTCTATCTCACGCCTGGGTGAAGTTCTCGTACCCGTTGCGTTCGAAAACCTACCCGCGTCCAACATTGCTGTATCTGTCTTGTCACGCGACTTGATCCGCCGGACATTCGAGTAAGATTGGAACGCAGCCCCAGAGTGCCCATCTGCTGACCGCGATCTGGCCAATCTGATCTGGTCCACCTCTGAGCGCAGCCATCTCAACGTCACGTGATCACTAATGTGGCAAACAGGCAAGATGGCGGCAACCGGGGGGGGGGGGGGGTGCCATTTCCGCCGCAGGCGGTGGGTTCCGGTTTACCACTCTAAATTAAGACTGAAGCTCGTTGGATTAAACATGGCATTCTTCTAAAAAAGCTGACGCACTATGGCATGAGGTGCACAACTTGGAACCTAATGTATAGCTATTTATAGGACGATCACAATATGTAAAAATCAATGAATATGAATTGCTACTAATGAAAATAAATTAATTGTATGCCTCAGGGGTCAATTCTGGGACCATTAGTTTTTCTGTTGTACATAAATGACATAGTGAACATTCCGCGAACTCCAGATATTATACTTTATGCAGGCGACACTAATGTGTTTTTTTACTGATAAGGATCTCAGTGTAATAGAAGGTTTATCAAACATTTGGTTACGCGAACTTGCGCTGTGGCTAGAGTCTAGTCAAATACAATTGAATATTAACAAAACAAAATATGTTATTTTCAAGCCTGTGTATAAGCAACTCTGTGCTAACTTCTCGGTGTAATTTAGAAACTCAGAATTCGAAAGAGTGTCCTCCCTAAAATCTTTAGGTGTCTGGTTCGAAGAAAGCTTACGCTGGACACATCACATCAATCATATTCGCTCTAGCATATCCAGATCTATTAAAATCTTGTATAAACTTAAGCACCTCCTTCCCTGCTGGCTTAAGTGCCAACTCTACTACAGTATTGTGCAATCTCATTTACAATATTGCTTACTAGTTTGGGGAACCACAACGAAAACAAATCTAGACAGAGTGTTCGGCCTACAAAAAAAACTTTTCGTGGCATCGAAAACCTTTACTATACCGATCATTCAGCCCCATATTTCGTAAAATATCGAATTTTAAATATCCATCACCTCTTTAATTTAAAACTAGCGATGATAATATACTGCGAGTATATCAGTGACCAAAATGCATTTTGTGAGATCTACTAGCCTAAAACAACACAATATAATCTAAGAAATAAAATATACAGAAAAAAACAACAAAATACGAACAAATTATGGCTCCCAAGCTCTAGCGTATAAATACCACAGCTTTTGAATGATCATCGAAGTGTTTTTGAATTAATGAGGAATGCTACTTCCCTTATTGCCTTCAAAATTATCATGAAACGTTATATTTTACAATAGGCAAAAGCATTTTGGTCATGCATTGGCTTGAATAACGTATAATCAGCTCTGACCACCGTTATTTGTGTTAATTCGCTGGAAAGCTCCTAGCTCCTGCGAAGTTGTACTTTGCTCCTGGAGTGGTTTAATAATTCACTATTCTATAGGAGAACTGTTTCGTGCTTACTTCGCACAGTGACCCATTGTTTGATAAGATTTATTGTTGTTTGTACTTGCGCTCAGGCGAGGAGCAGGGCTTGTTCGGCCCTGCTCCTCGCCTTTTTCCGGCGGCCGCGCGCTCAATGGCTCCGTCGTGGAATCGACAGGCGTTCTAGAATAAAGGAGGTTGTGGCATGACACAGGTTCTGCTTTCCGGGTTTATCAGAATGATTGAGACGAGCTTTTTCTTTCTACGCGCAACACGTACACTGTCGTGCGATATGCGGAGCGATTCCATGTACGCGGTGCTCTTCGTTTTATCTTCTACGCCTGAGCTCATGAGATCAACAAAAGATACCGTGGGTAATGGATCAATGGACGCCGCCCGGAGAAAGCAAACAAATGTGCACGTAGATAGGTACGACCTTTCTCTCAAGCATGCACGCAAGCTGCTGAAAACGAAGCGAAAACAGCCTGCCGGAGTAGAGTGCAGTGGAGCACGCACAAGGCGGCCAATCGATTGCCTTGACCTGCCAAAAGAGTACGCCGTTCGTCCAATGGCTATCCCTTGGACTTGAAAAGGGCAAAAGTTCGTCTAATCGCGAGTTTATGGATAATAACAATAATCTTTATTTGGACTTCTTGAGTCTCAGGTGGAGGGGCAAAAGGTAAACAGATTTACCTGACAAGGCCCCACCGCCCTACACATTACTCAGCAGAGAAACAAAACAGACCAGAAATGAGCGCAAGTACAAACAACAATAAATCTTATCAAACAATGGGTCACTGTGCGAAGTAAGCACGAAACAGTTCTCCTATAGAATAGTGAATTATTAAACCACGCCAGGAGCAAAGTACAACTTGGCAGGAGCTAGGAGCTTTCAACCGAATTAACACAAATAACGGTGGTCAGAGCTGATTATACGTTATTCAAGCCAATGCATCAAGATCGGAAAAGTTGACAAGCTCCCAGAAGAAAGTGACACGCCGCCATTCACTGCCGCGTAGTGGCGCTCGTGTTCAAGCCCGCCCGACCCGTTCGGTCTGATTGGCCTCGGTACCCGTGGATACGCCGTGAAACATATCGTTTTTGTGTGGGTTCACAGAGTGCATTACTAAGGACTGTCGCCAGTGTGATAATTTCCGGATTGAGACAACATTTATTCAGACTTTTGAGATAAATGTTCGCCCGCCGGGCTTTTTTAGTTTTGGCAGTTACCGACATTTATTTATTTATTTATTTATTTATTTAGTATACCCTCAGGGCCAAAGGCATTAGAGAGGGGAGTGGTAACAATCAAGAAGAAATTAAACAAACAGAGTACAGCAAAAATGGTAATACAAATAAACAAAAAATGGCATATAATCATACAATGTTAGCTAAGGCGCTCTTGAAGTGATGGGAGTCTTCGATAGTGGCTATTGAAGCAGGAAGGCGATTCCACTCGTCAGATGTGCGTGGCAGAAATGACTGAAAGAAAGCGTTAGTTCTGGCTGATGGAATTCCAACCTTATTAGCATGATCAAACCGAGGTGAGATGTACTGAGGAGGTAAAATAAGTTCGTCGTGCAGATGTGAATGGTAAAACAATTTATGAAAGAGACTGAGACGAAAAGCTTTACGGCGAGATGCGAGAGATGGCAGGCTGAGGCTAGACTTCATTGAACTTATGCTCGCGGTTCGGTTATAGTTAGAAAGTATAAAACGAACAGAATTATTTTGGACCATTTCGAGTGAGTTGATTAGGTTTTCTTGGCTGGGATCCCAAACTGACGCGGCGTATTCCAATTTAGAGCGGATTAGCGTGGTGTAAAGCTGTAGTTTTAATGACGAAGATGCTCGGGCAAAATTACGTCGAAGGTATCCCAACATCCGGTTAGCATTATTAATCACGTATGTGGTATGGGCGGTCCAAGTCAGATCATGAGAAATATGAATGCCAAGATACTTGTAAGAGGATACAGGGTCGAGGGGTATGTTATTAAGGCAGTATTTTGGCAATTGGCAAGGTTTTCTGGACACATGCATTAGTTTACACTTGTTAATATTTAATTCCATGCGCCATGCTTCGCACCAGACAGAGATAGCGTTAAGGTCAGATTGAAGGCAGATTATGTCATTATCGCAAGTTATTTCACGAAAAAGTACGCAGTCATCAGCAAACAAGTGAATGTGGGAGGAAACAGTTGACGCGAGATCATTAATGTAAATTAGAAAAAAAAAGAGGACCAAGCACCGAGCCTTGCGGTACACCAGAGTGGACACTGCGCGGCTCGGATGTTAGATCGTTAGCTGAAACAAATTGTGAACGGTTAATAAGAAAGAATTCAAGCCACGTGAGAAGTTTGTGATCAAGGTTTAGTTGACGCAGTTTATAGAGCAGCAGCTTATGACAGACCTTATCGAATGCTTTGGAAAAATCTAAAAATATGCAATCTGCTGATGATGAGTGGTCGAGGATGATATTCATTTTATGCATGAAGGACACCAGTTGTGTTTCACAGGAGTAAGTTTTTCGAAAACCATGTTGCGCGAATGTAAAAAATGAATTCGATTCGAGAAAGTTAGCAAGATTGGAAAACAGAATATGTTCAAGAATTTTACAGGGGATACTGGTGAGTGATATGGGTCGGTAGTTGAGTGCAGAGGTCTTGTTACCTGATTTGTGGAGTGGAATCACCTTCCCGACTTTCCATTCCGCGGGTAGAAAACCATTGTCGAGTGACTGCTGAAAGATCTTTGTTAGTATGATAGAGGAATAAACACTTGTGCTTTTTAAGAATTTTGGATTGACTAGATCACAACCAGGGGCAGAAGAAGGCTTTAATGATCTAAGTAGGTGTTCTACCCCAGCTGGCTCAATCAATATGGGAAACATTACTGCGTAATCGTACGAATGAACGAAGGGTAGAGAGGGATCCGCAGATTCTGAAAAGTTGCGTATAAAACATTCATTAAGAGTGGACGCGCACAGGTTAGATGGGATTACATTATCAGTATCGTCGATGAGGATTATTTCATTATCATCTTTCGGATTTATAACGCGCCAGAACTTTTTAGTGTCGGTTGTTAGCATTAAAGGTAACGTTTGCTGTTGAAATTCTTCCTTGGCTTTTTTTACTGCTGAGACATATTCGTCGGCAGCCTGTTTGTAAGGTATCCAGCGGTCATTATTTGAAGATCGCTTGGCTGATTTAAAAAGACGTTTTTTTTTTGTTTGACAAACGCTTGATGTGAAGATTGTACCATGGTGCGTTACGATTATGACGAACAGTATAAGTAGGGATGTATTTATTGGTTAGCTCGTTAACTTTCGCCAAATATAGATTCCAGTTAGCTTGTACGCTACGAAAATGGAAATCCTCCAAAAATATGTCAAGGAAAGCTGATAGTTCATTATTGATAGCTTCAAAATTAGCTTTTTTATAGTTTCGAAAAGTTTTCGACTTTTTAGGAGCTAAAGGTCTCGACAGGTTAACGTGAAATGAAAGGAGGGCATGGTCGCTTAAACCAGGCAAATAAGTAATGTCCGAAATGAAATCAGATCTAGAGGACAATACGAGGTCAAGGGTGTTAGCTGCCGACTGGGTGATTCTCGTAGGCTGCTTGACAACTTGTGTAAATGAAAAAACAGAGCAAAAGTCTAAAAACTCCTTCGCTAGAGAGGAGACAGGGTGCATCAGGGGTGGTTCACTGTTCCATGTTATGTTCGGGATGTTAAAATCGCCAAGCAAAAATAAAGGCAACGTGGGAAAGCGCGATGAAACAATGTTTGTTGCGTCGTGAAGCTCATTCACAAATGTGGAGGAATAAGTGGGGGGACGATAACACGCACCAACAATTATTTTTTGATGAGTTAGCTCAATGAGAGCCCACACAATTTCAAGGTTACTGGAAATATGAATGCATTGCGATGGGAAGTCTTTGGAAATGGCCAGAAGGACGCCACCGCCCTGACGAAAGGTGCGGTCGCAACGATAAATGGAAAAATTATTAGCGCTCGAAAAAATTTCACAATCCCGAACATACGAGTGCAGCCACGTCTCGGTTAGAACTATTACGTCAGCATTGCAGGTGTCTATGGCAGAGGTTAAGGAATCGTGCTTGTTAACAATGCTGCGAACGTTAGAAAAAAGAAATGATACAGACGCTAAGTTTTGTCCACTGCCCCTCGCGTTTCCCTACGTGGTGGCGCGTGCCACGGTGCTTGGATGACGGTTCACTTGTGTCAGTAGTGGCACATGCTCGATTACGCTATCACTCAGCGGATGGTAGACGTAATGCTTGTTGTTGATGATAACTTTGTTGTAACGCAGCTGGAAGGTGGGTGCGCCCGGTTGGTTTTTCGCAAACGCGATTAGCTTCTTACGCGCGTGACGCGTGGCGGGCGAGAAGTCTTCACTGACCGTTACGTTTGTTGCTTTCAATTTTGTACGCGCGGAAAGTACATTCTCCTTTATTTTAAAACTTGAAAATTTGACTATGATAGGACGGCATTTACTCGGCGAGTGGGTACCGAGACGATGAGCCCGTTCGATTACATTGTCAGGTAGGACGTCAAATAGGCCTGTCAAAACGCTTTTTATCTTCGCCTCGGACTGTTCCCATGACTCACGAGAATCAGGAATACCCCAAAAAAGCAGGTTGTCACGCCGTGATTGGTCCTCCAGCTCATCGAGGCGTGATTGCAAAAGGTTCTGCTGAGTGGTCATGGTCTCCACTGAACTTTGGAAGCTGGACATATTTTGCCCAAAATCGTCAAGGGCGTTAGTTTTTTCTTCAACGGCATCTAGTCGTTTCTGAATGCAGCCAATTTTGGTTTCAATATTTTTTTGGCCAGCCTTAATTGACTTTAAGTCCGCAACCAACTCAGCTTGACTCCTTGCAGATTGCACTGACCGCGCTTGAAGGTCTTTCAGAAGGTGAAAAAGAACAGCCATTTGTTCTGAGGGCTCATCAGGCAACGAATCTAACTCAAGCAAAACCTCAGAACGGGTAACGGGTCCCGGGTTCATCTCTACGTCCCCAGAGCACAGTAACAATAACATCATTGAGTAACATTCGCCAAGAGTTTCACACATGACCCGTGGGCACGGAAGCAGAAATAAAAAAACGGTTGTCGTTTTTTTTAGCGTAGAGTGGAAAGCATTTACAAACCTGCGAAATGCAAGAGCAGGGCATGTGAGCCATGCTGTCGTTGTTGCTGCTTCCGTGCCCACTGAAGAAACGGTCGGTCTTCTGACAGTTTAAATTGGCTGCAGGAATTGATGTCGCTGTCGTTGATGCCGTCGCAGTGAAGAGGGGCTGATCCAGACGCGGCAAGTCCGAAAACGCACCGCTGACGGAGCACTGGTATCCACCACAATCTGGTGATTGCAGAAAAAGGGCCGGGTAGCTTGCTGACGCGTTCGTGCAGGGCGATGACCACAGCAAAAGGAGCGCCAGGAATGCCTGCGAAATGCAAGAGCAGGGCATGTGAGCCATGCTGTCGTTGTTGCTGCTTCCGTGCCCACTGAAGAAGCGGTCGGTCTTCTGACAGTTTAAATTGGCTGCAGGAATTGATGTCGCTGTCGTTGATGCCGTCGCAGTGAAGAGGGGCTGATCCAGACGCGGCAAGTCCGAAAACGCACCGCTGACGGAGCACTGGTATCCACCACAATCTGGTGATTGCAGAAAAAGGGCCGGGTAGCTTGCTGACGCGTTCGTGCAGGGCGATGACCACAGCAAGGCAAGCAGCTCGGAGAAATGGCTGTGTCTATCGTGGTTTCCGGCACATGAACCGTTGTGTTTTTGTCGCTTGCGGACTAAAATATCGTAAACTACCCCCTTCTGGTCTTCTGTGTTTCTGCCAGATGTTCAAGCGTAAACTGCTGCATACGTACCAAAGCCGCATTAGGAAGGAATGACAATTTAAAGACGTCTTCGTCATTTGAAAGAATCGGGCTGTTTTTGTATTTATATTCGGCTACGTCGAGGTCTGCTACTGGTGAAAACGACTGAGTTATTCCTCTCGCGTGTTCTTTACGCCTGTGACAACCTCGCTCCCTTACGTGTGCGTGCCATTTCGGAGACGTGTGACTAAGCGGTAACAATTTCAAGACATCCCTTCCGATCAGCTGATCAGCGCGGGTTCTTCTTTTGTGAGTATTTGGAGATTTACGTGTGAACGTGCGGTAGATATAAGAATCGCTATTTTACAGTACCTGCTACAGCTTCACGGCAAGAGTGCACGAGTTGTGAGACACCCTCGTTCACTATGTGAAACGAGTTAATTTGTCTAAGCGTATGCATGCTCCATGTGCCTGACAGCAACATGCTTAATGACGTGTCTATAAGCGCGCGTTAATTTAATTTAAATTCGCTTTATGTTAACTACTTTTTTCTTAACGCTGCAGTTGTTCATAAATGATAATGTTGTTTTATTGATCTCATGACATTTATGCGATCTATTTCAAGGCAAAATGAATACATTTTTAGCCACCCTGAGAATGCGACAGAAAGATCAATTTTGAGAACTGCGATACCTTTTCGTTGTAACGCAAATACTCTTCTACGCGAAATAGATCAATCAAGAGATGGCGGAGAAGGTGACAGTAGCAAACAGGAAAGCTCGGGTCCTGTGATTGCCAAGTACAGGCATTTTCAGTCTTGGTGTTTTGCATTCTGCTCACGATTTGTTTCATGCAAAAATAAATAAACGTTGCACAGCATTCGTCTGCAATTTTAGCCTTGGCAAGATTTGTGTTGGTAACAAATAAAAGGCAGAAAACGCATTATGTTCGTTTTCTTGTGACAAATATGTGGGAGCGTTTATCGAGAACTGACTACGGCGCTGGCAGCGCACGCGAGCCTCTGCTTGTGGATGCTGGTCACAGACGAATACGAGAGACATCAGTTATGACATAAATCCTGTTATACTTTGATGTTACACGAGCATAGAATCGCACTCGGAAGCCAGACCCAAAGCTAGGCACCCATGCTGCTATCCAATGAGTTATGGAGTAAAAATCGAAGAAATCGTTAGCGTGCATAATTACAACCGTGAATGCAGCAGAATCTACTTGCAGAGTCCATTTCTTAAAAAGAAGAGCGTAAGAGCCGCCGACGTACCCGCCAACCGCCTGATTTCGGAATGAAAAGCCAGCGTCCCGAGCTTGCCCAGAGCATGACCGGCCTTGGGGACCGGGCAGGCTGCGACGACAGCGCCACCAGGCACTGTTGTCGCACCGAACGGTGCCGGAGCGAATGGTGTGGGGGAGGTCCCATCCTCTCCAGTTTTCGCTCTACTAAAGTGGAAAGAGGTGGGAGTAGCTTCCACTTTGTTCTTGAGCTGTCACCGGCTATAGTAACGTTGGGCGGCGTCAGCTCTGTCGCCTATTTTTCCTAAATAGCCTAGATTGTAGAGAAGGTCCAACTGAAACCACGTGGAGCGTCTGCACTTTAATGGCGGATGCCTCCAACGGAGATTGGTCGCAAGTGCGCATGCGCAGCCTAATCGCGTGGCTAGGAGGGAAGCCGGCGGAAAGGCGGAGACGCTCGCGGACGACCAACGCGTGCGTCACCCGTAGCTCGTATTGCAAACGCCGCCCATAAACCAGGCGACGCCGATCGACCAGTTGGAAATTCTCTGTAATAAGCCGCGTTTACATGAATGCGACTTCAGCGCATCGACTCCAATCGTCCTTGAAATGAAGCCGACGCGCCAACGTTTACATGAATTCGCACCAAGCCTTCGCGAAGGTGGCGCCACGGCGTGTCAAAGCTCAAAGTTAAAGCTGCGTTTCCCGTACCAGCCGCACCACGTGACCATGTTTTCCGGTGCATCGCTCGTGAAGGCCTTTTGACGCTTTCGGTGAGCGTAAAGATCGTGCCCGCTGTCTTCGATGCTGTGCAAGAAGTTAGAGGCTGAAGATAGATCAGAACGTAGGCGTTTTGGGGTCCGGGCCGGGCCTCCGGGCCACTCTGGACCAGAGGCGACGTGTGTGCGCACTCCCTGGCGAGCGAGATCGTTTCCAACCGCTCTGAGGCATTCTCTGAGGACGCCACTGCGCCTCGCCAAACCTCGCCGACCGCGACCGGACCCCGAGGCCGAAAGGCTCCGACGCAGCCAGGAACGGCACCGAGGTAGGAGCTGCTCGTTCTGCGCTACCGTGCAGTGCTCAGAGCTCTCGGCGTCGTTTGTGTTTGCGCCGAAGCCATTAGGGACTTCTTCAGACGCGCAAGACGTACTTCGCAAGGCTTTGACAGGGGCCGCCCTCACTATTCCGCTCACTTATAATGGTAATAAAAGCTCGCGTTTCTTCTTGGAAGAAACCTCTAGGCTACCATACGGGACCACTCTCCGCATTCGCCATGTTCTCAGCTGTTCACTTGCTCCCGCAGCGAGCGCCCTTCCCATACTCCTCCCTATTCCAAAATGCGTTGCGGCCTCTGCTTACATGGGCCGAATGAATGCGCATTCGCCGTCTCGATCCAGCTCCATGTGACTTTAATGCGATGCGCTTCCCTAGCGCATTATGTCGTTTACATGACCGCATTCAATGCGACAATTGGATTTGATGCGACTAAGTCAGATTCATGTAAACGCGGATTGTGACGTATTGCGTGGGCATAGTGTGCCCGTCATTATTACGACGGAATGTAAGGTTCTTACAAATTCCGCAAGTTTTTTTCCGTGGAGCAAAACTGAAGCGAACGTAATCTGAGCGCAGCGGCTAAAAAGTGCCTACCGATGAAAATGATTTGTTTTCCGCTAGGGGCGCCTTGGTCGGGGCTTGAGTTATGTCCGCTCTCTTCCTATGGTAGCGCAGAGCCAGTTCTGGGGTAATCTAGAGTAATTCCTACTGATGAGAGTGAAGTACGTTCGGCGTTCCTAAATCTTAGAAACAGTAAATGTACCGATTTTAATGGAATACAGCTGCAGCCGGTAAAATACGTGATTGATATTATTACGCCGTGTCTCACACATATCTTTAATTTGTCGCTCTCGACCGGCGTTTTTCCTAAGGGTATGCAGGTTGCAAAGGTCTCTGTTTTATTTAAGTCCGGAGATAGAAATAATATGTCCAATTACAGACCGATTTCAATCTTGCCCGTCTTTTCAAAAGGCTTAGAGAAGATTATATATGTCAGACTTAAAAATTTTTGTGAAAAGAATGCGATACTTACTGATTCTCAATATGGCTTTCGAAAAGGTCGCTCCACAGAACTGGCTCTTCTACAGCAAAAAGAAATTATCCTAAACAATATTGAAAACAAACTTTTAATGTTGGGGATTTTTATTGATTTCTCGAAAGCCTTTGACCGGTTAAATCATAAAATTCTACTAGAAAAACTACATTTTTATGGAATTCGAGGGCATTCTCTTGCACTAATTGAAAGCTACTTGAGCTATCGGCAACAAATAGTTGAAATAAACGGGTTTTCTTCATTACTGAAACCAGTTCGCACCGGGGTACCTCAAGGTAGCGTCTTGGGGCCGCTGCTTTTTAATTTGTTTATAAACGATATAGTCGCTATTGCAAGTAATACTTCATTTGTAATTTATGCCGACGATACCAGTATATTTTTTTCCGGGAACAACATTGATAGATTAGTTTCGGATGCAAACATTTGCCTAGAAAAGCTTAGTTCGTGGACTGCTTCAAACGTATTAAAAATAAATGAAAGTAAAACGAAAGCGGTTATATTTAAATCAAAAGGTACAGTGTGTAACCCCACTGCAAAGTTAATATTAAACTCCGCGGAAGTTGAATTTGTAAGTACTGTTAAAACTTTAGGTGTAATTTTTCACGAACATTTGATATGGGACTCCCATATTCAACACCTGACACTAAAACTCTCAAATATCGTAGGTGTTTTATATAGGCATCGCCACATACTACCACCGAGTGTAAAACTTCTAATTTATAGTACACTATTCAACTCTCGTATTGCCTACTGCGACCTAGTGTGGGGAACTACG
Organism: Ixodes persulcatus; assembly: GCA_013358835.2. Classification (NCBI taxonomy): domain Eukaryota; kingdom Metazoa; phylum Arthropoda; class Arachnida; order Ixodida; family Ixodidae; genus Ixodes; species Ixodes persulcatus. The sequence continues at coordinate 22,661 of JABSTQ010000849.1, forward strand.
ACCAGTACAAACATTAATAGACTGTTTTTATTGCAAAAAAGAGCAATTCGTACCGTAGCGAATACGTCGTATTATGCACACACTGAACCACTTTTTAATAAACATAAAGTAATCAAAATTCAAGAATATTTTAAATATAAACTTTCGACAGTCTACGTGGCATCCCTTAAATTTTCTGATCATCCATTACCACGGATTTCTAATATAAGTGTAAAAACTATTATGTATGAAGTACGTAGCGCCGGATCCTGGAGAGTACCTCGTCCTAGAACAAACTACGGGCTTCAAATGTTAGAACATACACTTCCCACAGTACTTAACCTTTTAAAAGAACACGATGTCTGTCTTGATAGACTTAATAAGAAAACAATACGCAAAGTATTTGTGTCTAACTGATTTTTTTACTCTTCTTTCCTGCATTGCAGTGATTGTATTTTCCGTCCGCTAGTCTAGTATTATTTTTTCCTGTCGGCCGATCTGCCTATAGGGGGCAGGGGCTTTGTCAAGCTGCACCTTTTGCAGCTTTTTCCCCTGTCTCCATCACCCATATGTATCATGGGAGTAAATAAACGAATTGAATTGAATTGAATTGAATTGAATTGTATAGACGCTTTCAGGCAGCTCTGCATGGGCGCCGCCATAACTGACCTTCAGGTTTTGTTTCCTCTTACTCCGTTCTCTTCACTTCATTGATTCCGAAACTGACTAAGTCAAAACATGACGTCTGGGTTCAAACAAACCGTTGCTAGGGACGTTGCTATGGACTAATGCATGGAGACTCCACCTGAGGCTAGATTTTCGCTTACAAGTAAATAATTTTTTGTAAGACACCTAACTTCTTCATATCTATTTATGAAGATGTTCTTGTCATATTAGTGCCGTATTGCAACGATGAAAGACATTTCTGAAGTATTACACTCCTTTTTGCTTTGGTAGCAGACACGATAGATTTGCTGGCTTCTCTTGCAATGGGCGTTTTTATTGAATTGTGTCGGTAAACCAGCGACATAAACAAGTGCATCGCCATGGCTGTAAAAACCTTCGCAATGCGCGTTTTTTTTTTTTGTTGTTGTTTCTTTGTGAAGAACGTAGCTTGTTCAGAGGGGTGAAAATGCCGTAAAATCAAACCACGTCATGCAGATCAGTCACGACGACGACCTGAAGTGCATTATTGACGTAGTGCAGGCCAGTATGAGAAACAAATCGTACGCCCTCTGGGTAAGTCGTTTATTATTATTATTAATATTGAGGTTGTCAGGTTAATAAAGAATTGCATGTCTATCGCAATTTCGCAGTAACCATCGCAGCGATGGTTACAACCATGTGCGAAGCACCCTCGCATAGCGCAAGTCCGCAAACAAAATTTAAGATCTCAACCGATCGCCTGAAGTGCTTTTCTCACGGGTGCAATGCGATCTCTTAGCAGACGATCATCCGATCGACGCCCGGACTTTCAATAAACCATACTTTGCATCGCACCCCACTATAAATTCTTATAAGTGTCTGAAACTCATTATATTTCAAACAAATTCAATACCAGAATATCGTCTTTATTCACAGGATTCAAACGACGGCGCCGGCTTGGCCGGCCGGCGTGTGGCAGACGGCATACTTCTTGCATTTTTCGTCTGCTGCAGGCATCTTGAGGACCGGAAGTTGCAGTCATAAATATTTCAGAAACAAGCGATTACCGGCACACTTCTGTCGAAACATATATGACATGAAAGCTTTCTATATCTGTGATTTGTAAAAGTTTAAATCCTACTCCTGATTTTTGAACGGTCGGGGTTTTCGTAGCGAAACCTAGCCACATGTATTTGTCCATAACAACGACCCTAACAACGGTTTGTTTTGACCCATAACGTCACACTTACAGAGTCAATTGCCCCAGCAGGACTGGTTATACGCCTCGCAAGAGGGCTCATTTTCGTCTTCTGCGCATGAGAAAGGAAGTAGCGGTGACGTCAGAACGCCGAGCCCTGATTGGCTGATCGCGACCCCCCTATCTGAGCGTCGTCTGCTCCTTTGCAACGTCGTCTGCTCGCAACGTCGTCTGCGTCTGTCTTACCTTTCCTGCGACTTTCGGAAGTCTTTACGAGCGAGCTCGACTTCGCCTTTCAGAGAGGACAGACGAAATAAATCGAGCGGTACATTGTGTTTAACAACTAGCAGATGCGCATCAAGGAGAGAAGTCAAAGGACTCACTGGCGAGGTGTCCCGAGACGCCAAGGTTTGTTTGCTAAGAACCGAGAGTGAGCGTGTTAGTGTCCGCAAGTTCCCTCCCAAATACTTTTTCCCTCCTTTCGTGTGCGGCGAGACTCCTCACTCTTTAACGGCGTCGGCGGGTTGGCGCAGTCAACGTCGTCTGCTTTAAAGCGATGGCTGCTTTACCTTTCCTGCGTCTGTCGGAGATTCACCGCTTTTTCACCGGCGAGAGTCACCGCTGCCTCGGAAAACAAGGAGATGACAAGAGGAAGAGATTGGCCTCTTAATCTAAAATTGAGGTCAGCGATCAAAGTATAATACGAGCAGGGTTCACAAGGGTCGTGCGGGCATATTTCATTCAGCACGCCAGCCGGTCGTGGGCACACGGTCTTGGCCAAGGACTGTCGGAGCACCGCTGAGCCGCTGCTAGGCCTATCTGCCGAGCTCGCTTGGACGGGGTCAGTGGAATCGTGGCCGTTGGAGCATTTCCCGGGTGTTTGTGAATCCAGCGTTCTTGTTCGTCGTGGTCTATTTCAAGTACTTTTTACTTTTTTCTTGCTGCTTGTAGTCGGGACGCGTGAGAAGAGCACGTACAAAAGTAAACGTCCGTTGTCGTCGCGACCAAGTACTGGCGACTCGTCGCGACCAAGTAACTGGGCGACGCTGTCGGCCATGCTGATTTGATCGTAAGAAGTGCGTAAGACAGCTTCGGAGCTGTCGCAGGATTCCGTCATAACCTGCGCAAAACTTACGATAATTTCGTTTCGTGAATACGAATTTGTTCTTACGTTTTGTCTTACGCACATTTTTTGCGTAAGATCGTTTCGTGAATCTGGCATCTGCACTTTCGAAAGTCGCAGGAAAGGTACGACGTTGCGAGCAGATGACGTTGCAAAGGAGCAGACGACGTTCAGATAGGGGGGGCGCAATCAGCCAATCAGGGCTCGGCGTTCTGACGTCACCGATACCCCCTGCGCAAGAAGCAGACGAACTTGCCCTCCGCATTGACACTTTAGGTGCTACTATGTCCTTGTCCTCAGCATAAACCTTTGTGGAGGCTCGTCGACGCCCGAATTCAGTGCCTCGGCATCACGGTAAGACAAGAGGCGGTCGGCAATGGCGACTCAATCTGGCGAGTGTTTAACGCGTCTATTTGCCTCGCTTGCGGAGCAGAGTACCGCGATGATGCTCCCAGGGCGGCCATGTTGGATCCAATACCGCACTGCGGGAATCGACCGTCGCTTCTACGGGAGACCTGGAGGCGCGGATGACGTGACTGTGAGGCGGTGTGCTGCGGCGTGCGGAACAGTGAAGATACAGTGCGGCGGCGCGCTTCGCGTGCACCGTCGTCCCCTTGTCTCCTGTATCTCTCTATGCCCTCGGTAGAACGCAGTGGCCAACGAAAACGTCGTCCCTTTGCAAGCCGTAGCTGCGGGTTTTTGTTTTGTCCGAGATGTCCGGATGTGCCGGCCGCGTATCACTCCGCGCGCTTGCAGAGGCGAGCAACGCGATCGTCCTTCGTGTCGTCTGCTTCCCAGACTTTGTAAACATCTTTTAAAACATAGCTCGCGTTTATTAATGCATTTATATTGTACCCAGTTTGCGCCGCCGTGTAACTCCGGCCGATCACGATTGAGTCAACTGTCGCTGACTCAATGGCAATTGAGAGCGCCCGTGTAACTAGGGTATTAGGCGCCTTTGAAGAAAGGTTCCCTGACCCTTTCATTGCTCCTCGAGGTCCCTTCCCTTATTTTGCCCTTTCCCCCCTTCCCCCCCACCCCCCTCTTAACAAAACATCCTTTGCTCGTGCCGCCGCCGCGACTTCTGCGGGTGTCGCTAAATCGAAAACATTTTCTCCTTTTTTCTCTCCACCCCCATGCTCCCTTCCTTTCCTTTCCTCCTCAACCCCTTCAGCTCAGCGCGGCGGCTGTTGCGGTTATTGACGGATGTGAAAATAAATGCGCGCTGCCAGTTGGAGAAATGTGTCGTCCTCTCCTCGTCATTTCTGTAATTCTCCTCTAATACCGTAACTTCACCAGCACGCTCCATTTCCACGAATCATACATTGTTTTGTTCTTCACGATTCTCGAAAAGTTTCTCACTTGAAGCCAGCTTGGTCGCCGCGATAGAGTCCAGGTCAAATGTATATGAACAAAGAAATGAGCAACTCGTGTTGTGTCATTTCATAAGCACCCGCGCACAAATACACCCTGTCTTGATAAAACTGATTTCCTGTGCAATGCTCTCTGTGTTGTGGATAATCTCCCACTGCTGGGGGAGAGGGCAAAAAGCAGGATGCCAAACTGTGTGCTTGTCCTTGGCCCCCGTGAGCTAGGATGTTTAGTGCGCTCGTGGCAGAGCGTATTGCATACTCCGGAGAGTGTCACCTGTTGGCTCCAGGAGGACCGGCTAGTCGGAAAGCACGTCCCACGAACGCCCACCCTGCCGCGATGGCCCGCCTAGTGGTACACTTAGTTGTGCCGAATCATTCCGTCGTAATGCGATTATCCTTCGTATTACCCGCTTAGTCGTGATGCGATTATCCGCCCGATTACACGCTTAGTCGAGATGCAATTATATGTCGTAGTGACAGTGAACCGAAACTTTCTGCTCGAGCACAATCGCACCAACGCCGAATGATTCCGCACATACTGGCTGAACTTGATCGTCGTAAGCTCGGCACACTTTTTCAAGCCTACATTTGAAGGAACTAGGTGCCTTTGTTGAAAATACGGTGCATGTCAGTGCCTGCTAGTGCATGTCCGCAGAAGAACTTGTAGTTGGACTACGTGGTGAACGTTATGAACGCATGGGGGAATTCGACATTAGGGAGTTTTTGTAGAACGCGTTTCCCCCTCCATTAAGCCCTCCGGAACGAAGAAGCCGCTACTGCGCCTGCGCGCCGATGGCCTTGACTCTAGAGCTCAGGGGTATTGCAGCAGGTTGCGGAGAGCGTTGCGGAACGGCAAAAACGATCTAAGAAAACTCCCTATTTTGTGCAGATATGGTATCACCTCAGGTCTCAGGCTCTGAGCGAAATGAGGCCTGAGGTGGTACCGTATGTGTACAAAATGTCACACAACCTCAAGAAGGTGGCGAACCGCTTTGGAGTTTTTCAGCTCCGAGCAAACTTGGCCAACTCTGCTCTCGCATTACCGGTGGCGGCAGTATAAGGCGAGGTTGCACCACAAAGCAAGTCAGGCCGTATGTTGAATGCGTCACGGGGGTGGTGTACGAAATATTCCTTACACTCTATGAAAGAAGAGAGCGTGACTTGCTCCCTCAAGGGAGCAAATACGCTGACACAACCATTGCTCCCCTAGGGGAGCAACGGTAACGGGAGCAACCTTTGTTCCCCTACCATTAGTCCATCAAAGTTGAACTCCCAGGACTAACTTTTGCACCCTTACATTTAGGCCACTGGGAATAAATGTTGCGGCCTTACCTCATTTATTACTAAATTGTGCCCTTACACACCTAGGTGGCGCTAGTCAACGTCAAATTCAAAATTGGTAAAAAATATGTTATCGCTGGGGTAGATCGTTTCCACGCTCATTACATTCACATATGAACAACGCTTATTTCACATTTGCACACGTATTCTTGCACATATATTATAAATTTTAGCAGAGACAAGGAATTCGAACACAGATGACACACGCACAACACATACACGATGACACACTAATTCAGTTTTTTTTTCTTTATCGTCACACGCAAATTCAATCTTTTTTTTATTATTGACATTGTCATTGTGCAACCAAAAGTACAGTAATGTAAAAAATGCCGTCAATCGTTTACCAACTGACGTGGCAAGGTTAAAAAAATGAATTTAACAGTTTTTTCATTGTTGGTAACCACTCCGGGACATTTGATCGAATCTTCCAAACGTCGACAATATAACGAACACACTCAGAAAAGTATTCTCCCACAGGCCTCGTGTCAACATCTGCATGGCGATCCGCCGTGCGACATCTCCATATGCTGTGAAGGGCGAGCAACATGACAAGATCGAAAGGCACACAATTCTCGTTTTCGACTGCTAGGAACCGTATGCCATGGGAATCCAGAGGAAACTCCTTTTTTCGAGTACGCTGCAACACATCCCGAAAAAATATAGCGTTCCAGCAGTCCAAGAAGACATGCTCAACTGACTCAGGTTTCTTGCACAAAAAAACAGTGATCACCCCACGCGACAAACGTCACCCTCTCCACCACCCACGTTTTAACAGGCAGAGTACCGGTGTGCAACAACACAAAAATGTCTTGATGCACGCTGGGACGGACATTCTTTTAACACGTTTCAGGACATCCTGCCCCGAACCTGTAGAATTATACAGAGCTCTATACAGTGGAACCGGCAGGGTAACGTCAACAAGATCCTGGTACAGCTTTTTCCTGGTGGCTTCACTCATATATTCCAACAAAAAGCGTGTTTTTAAAAATTTGTACGCTCCCACCACTTCGCGCATATAACCGAAAATACACCCATCATTTCCATACTCTGACGATACAATGTACTCAGGCAGAACATTACACAATCGCTCTTGACAAACTGTGCTCAAAAACGGGTCCTTGACTTTACGTAAGAAAAAGAAACGATTTACCAGCTGCTTCAAAAACAAATGAGATAGCGCCAGGCCTCCATCACTCACACCGCGAAAAAAACAAGTCCGGCTCGTGCGCTCATAAGAAGAGCCCCAAATAAAGACCGCAAACACCCGTCGCAGTTTTTGGATATTCACCCTGGAACAGTGTAAAACCTGAAGCACATACCACAATTTACTTATTATGAATACATTGCAAACAGCGGATCGCGCAAATACTGACAGATCCTTTCCTTCCACTTCTCAGCTTTTCCTTGCAGTTCGACTAACTGGGTCCGCCAAAGAGGGTCGCTGTCCCGATAGCTTTCCAGGGGGACCCCTAAGTACTTTACCCGAGACGAGACCCATTTGACGTTATCAAACAACACTGGGCTTCACGTCCCACTCCCCATGCCAAAAACGTGTGCACTTTTCACAGTTTACGGCAGTACCACATCTATTGCAAAAACGTTTGACTAATGCCGTCGCCTCTCGTACGCTTTCTCTGTTTGCACAAATCAGCGCGATATTGTCTACGCAGGCCAGTACTCGCACCTCGGAAGCATGTAGCATAAGGCCACGAATGACGCTGCTTTTAACTACGCTCAAGAAGAAAGACTCTATGTATATGCAAAACAAAAGCGGGGACAGAGGGCAACCCTGTCGCACCAACCGGAGGATGCCAATACGTTTACCAACTGACTTGTTCACAATTAGGCTTGTCGTGCATCCCTCGTACGCCATACGAACACCTTCTATGATAACGGAGCCTATGTTTACATGTTACATTATCGCCATCAAAACCTCATGTGACACGCGATCGAGCGCTTTTTCTAAGTCAATCTGGAGCACCGCAATTTTATCATTCGCTGCGTCACAGCATTCTACACTTCGAGAGGTGTGAATATTTGTAGTGATCGATCTTCCTTTTATTCCACACCTTTGGTGTGAACCAACTATTTATCTTATTACTCCTCGAAGCCGTCGTGCCAAAATCTTCATTAGTACTTTGTAATCTACGTTTGTTAAGCTGATTGGCCTGTAAGATGTAACCGAACGCAATTTGACAATATCTTCGGTCTTGGGTATTAACACAGTGTGAGACCTCACAGAGAAGGGTGGTAGTTTTTTTTCTTCATAGGCATTGTGTACCACTGGCCCAACTTCATCTCTAAAGGTCTTATAGAAAGCTGCACTAATTCCGTCGGGTCCAGGTGCTTTTCCAGGGCTCAATTCGGCTATTGCTTTCACTATTTCTGTCACGGTGATCGGCATCTCAAGGAATTCCTCCGTTTCCTCATTTAGCTTCGGCAAAAGCAATAAGAACTCATCCATAAATTTTGTCACCTTCACTGGGCTGTGCGCGAACGATTTTGAATAATACTCAAAAAACGCTGGTTCAATATCTGTTTGGTCCTTCATAATCTTTCCATCCTTTTCGATTTCGCTGATTGTGTTCTTTCGTGCATAACGTTTCTCCATGCCCAACGCCTTTTTTGTCGGAAATTCCCCTACAGCAAACTTTTCTGTTCGTGCTCTGATAACAGCTCCGTGATAACGCTCTTGATCAAGGACTTCCATTTTTTCCTTCAATTCACGTATGTCGTTTTTTGATTCGCCCGGTGACTTGCTTTCTTCTCTAATGAGCGTTCGAAAGTTTCTACGCATGATCGCCTCCTCATGTCTCTGAAGTGCCTTTACAGCACAGGCTTTTTCTATGGCTATCATTTTAAACTTTTGTTTAAAACCCTTTCATTCAGCTGTGTATTTGCTTGAAACTTTTAAATTGTTCAAGAGGCCTCGTACCAATTTTGTAAACCCTTCGTCGTCTAAGAGTCGACAGTTCAACTTCCATAGTTCCCAGGAAAACTTTGGTCGCCTATGCGTGCTTCCCAACACAAAATAAACTAAGCAGTGGTCACTGAACGACACCAGAACTACTTGATATTCATTGCAAACTGGCACTTGTTCTAATGAAATGTAAACTCTGTCGAACCGAGCGTGGCTGACTCCTTGGAAATGAGTGTACTGAACAGTTCCCACGTGACTGATGCATTCCGCAACGTCATAAAGACCTACCTCGCTGACGATGTCGTTCAATACCAAAGTGCCAGCATCTTCTGCTGAACAGACGCAATTGAAATCGCCAAGCAAAATAACATTACGTTCGCACACAGAGTAACCATGAACAAATTCAAAGAAGGTTTTGCGGTCCACTGCAGAATTCGGCGCGTACAGACAAATAACACGCCAGTGTGTCGAATAGTATGGAAAATCACAAATCGCAAGCCTACCCGTTAGACATGTGACAACAGACTGTACAGTTATACCGATCGAATCCTTTAAGAACAAACAGCAACTCCCGGTAGTTCCTACTGCATGACTTACACAAACGTTGTACCGCGATGTAAAGGGTCGTAGCACGCTCTCAGTGCGCTCATCGCTCTCCACCCTTGTCTCTTGTATTGCAACTATGTCTAGCTCTTGGTCAATAAACAGGCGATTCAGCTGATACTGCTTACGCCTATCACTTAGACCTTGAACATTCAACGTACCTACACGCAATGGCTTTTCAAGGACTGGTGAGGTCATTTGCGTATACGCACAAAGAGCATATCATGCCTTAAAGACAAACTGTTACTGGGGCGGCGGGCTGCCTTGAGACAAGGACGATGACTGCCGTGGAGACCCCCCGTGACTTTTCTTGTTCTTGACATCATCCCCCTCTTCTTCCAAGCGCTCCCGAGGCTGCTCACCTGGTCCAGACACAGCCACAGCTGCCCCTTCGTGTCTTCGCTTAATCATCGCCGGGTTGAAGTCCATGTCGTTGCCGTGTTTCTCGCCCTCGGAGGTTTCAGTTGTAGCAGATCCAGCCACAGTTATGTCTTCGCTACTTTGCGTCGTCGAAGAAGTATGTTCGGTTACCGACTTTCCTTGCCGTTCTTCATCCTTGGTATTCGGTGCATCAGTAGGTGCTTAAGTGTTGGTACCGTGTGCACCGTCACTGTTCGCACCCCCGGTCACGCTTGCAGCTTCCTCGGCCTAGACCTCGTCCATCAGTTCCCCGTTGACGCCGCCGCCATCGTTGTGCACTGCCACAGCCCGGGCGTACGTGCGGGTGCAGTCCGTGCTTTCGTGCCCGATACCACGACACTCGGAGCACCAAGGTGCCCTATATACTCGCGCCGTATGTGCCCAATGCGTCGGCAACGTAGGCAAATGGGCGCACGCCCGGGAACCACTACCAGGACCGTGCACCCTAAGAATCGGAGCTGGTGCGGCAGGCTCTCCAGGGTTAGGTCCTGGCGGAGAGTTAGGACGACTGACAGTGTTGTAGACTCGACGCCCACGACTCCGTCCACCTTCCACATCTCACGAACGACGCTCTTTACATCGCCGTATGGTTCGAAAGCGCGGCGGACAGTGTCGACGGGCACGTCAAAGGTCACCCAATGCAGCTTCACCCTGGCCTCTCTCCGGTTTGCGTCAATCGCCAGGCAGCGACGCCCCTTCACCTGGAATTCACCGGCTTGCAGCAGCTTCTCCTTGGCCTCTGGTGTTTTCATCTTGAGGAGCCACACGTGGCCCATCTAATAGGCTCCAAGACCTGCCAACTCCGACAACACTTCAGCCTGTTGTAACGGTCGTACGAAATCTTCGGCCCGGTACGGGCGCCCGCCGGTGTTGCAGTGCAACACTGAGACACCATATCTCCTGTTGGTAGATGTGGCAGGATGGTCCGGTATTCTTCAGTCATAGTTCCTTTAGTACCGGCCGAAGCCTCAACAGTTCCCCGGCCTGTGGCCGGTAAGTTTTCCTTGGAGAACATTGAAAAGCGTCCGTTTGGAACGGCGTCTTCTTCTTTCTCCCGCACGCTAAGTCAATCGCCACCCCGAAAGGCTACCCTTGCGCCTTTTATACTCATCATAAGAAAGGAGTCGTTTGGTCAGTGACCATCTCAACCGTGAGCGATGTTACAAATATGGTGCTGCTTTCGCACCAATATTGTCCTCCAATATTGTTGATAAACTTTCCAAAGAGTGTATCTCTTACTAAGAAGTAACGGTACACACAGTAATTATTTGTGACAGTCTATAAAACAGCGTCCCCATAGGCTCCCAGCAGCCATGTTCTCGCTTCCCCGCATAGACTGCCCCACTTTGCGCATGCCCGTCTCCGTAGCAACCGCATCGTATCTTGCGAAAAAAAAACAATAACAACACAGGTTGTATAAAATACAAAAAGAAAAAAAAACAGAATGAACGTTTTTTTTGTCTTTGGAAACGTTTTTAAAACGTTTTACGCTGCTATTTTCATTCCAGTTAAAAAAATATATAAACGCTTTCAAAGCACGTTTTGAAGCATGCAAAGGGGAAGGACGCCAGGAGAACGGTCAAAAGCCGCATGGCCAGTGCATCAACAATGGTGGCGCTCGAGTCAGCGCTGGCTTCCATGACATGCTGGAACAGAGGCTACGATCGTTATAATGTGAGCTCCAACCCCTAAAAAAGGCCCCTCCTGCAATTTTTGATGCTACGATTGTCTGTGGATACCTCCCCCTGCGTTCCGAAACAGTAAGTTGGCCATCGGCGATGCAGCAGACGCCGCCATCTTGTCCGCGCGTCTTTTGCTCCCGCGCTTTTGCTTCCGCGGCTGCTTTTGCTCCCGCGCGCCTTTCGGTTAGTCCCGGTCGAGTGCAGTTAGTCCTCAGCATTTGCGCACGGTACCTAGCTCGAACCAGATGGTCTCTTCGGGGAGCAAATGGGAGTTCAGATGACTAAATGCTGCCGTTAGTCCTTTGAGACCATCTTTTTTCTTTGAGTGTACGTGTGGAAAGCCCTACGTAGGAAAAACGGGAGGATGTGCGAATGAACGACTAAGAGAACACGCGCAGAAATTTAAAGACGAATGATGGGGCTCATTTGCCTGAACACTGCGGAAAATGTAAGTGCGAGCCGCGCCTTTCTGAGTCAACGATTCTGGGTAAAGGAAAGAACCAGGAAGCGGGGGAGTTAATGAAAGCATACTTTATCAGAAAAAGGGTCACACAATGCGTAATGGATACACCTATTGCGCTGTATAATGCGGAGATAAGATTTTTTTAGAAGTTTTTGCGAATGAACGATGAAGCGTGTATCCCCCGATCAAGCGCATGCTTGGACGTGATGAAGGTGACAAGATAGGTAGCTCTTTCTTTTCTGCAATTTTGTGAGTGGCGTTTGTGTGCGTGTCCTCTTTCTTGTGTCCTTTGTTTTTTGCGCCTTACGCCATGCCTCATACCGCTTGTCACCGCATGTCTGGGCAGGTAGCGGTATTTAAGACCTTGGTAAACGCGCGGTGCGAAATGAAGTGCATGGTGCGGCGCCCGGTCCTTCCTTATCGTGACGCCCCGTGCAAGGCATGTATAGCCAGTCTACGCCAGCGCTGGGGACAATATATGTTTTTGCTCAAGTTGGCCACATTAAACCTTTAGTTTTCTCAGTCGTTTATTGTTGTGTTGTCTTTTTTACGGCGGAGCTGTTAAGGGCTAGTTTCCCCAGTATCGTGTCCGTCAGCAAACAAATGATGACACCAAACTCTAAACAGCTACCTCTACCTATGAGCGACGGTGACAACCAGACAACCGGATTGCCGGTTGTCTGATTGCCGCCGTTTCTCATAGGTGGCGGCAACGTTTCTAGACTTCCCACTCTGGCTTGCCGAGTTGCGGCCGGCCATGACTTCATTCCCGCCATAGTACAGCTTTGCTGGTCTTCCTTCTTCACCAAAGTAGAAAAGCTGAACTTTTGTTTTTAATTTTGTTCAGGGAAAGCGAGTGGATCCTTTTTCCGGCATGGCCTGGAGCGTAGCCCTATTGGGTGAACGCTCTGAAGTGGCGGCCAAGAGATGGCGTCTTCTCAACTGGGGGCCCCACCGGGGTCGGCAACACCGCTGGACCCCCACGACCCCGTGCTCACAAACCCCACCGTGGCGCTGGCGGTCAAGTCTTTCAGGTATTTATTTATTTATTTATTTTACCCTCAGGGCCAAAGGCGTTACAGAGGGGAGTGGGTTAAAAAAAACATAAAAACACGCAACAGCAGAACAGCAGGAGGACTATAGTTGTGTGAAGCAATACATGTTAGTCAAGGCATTTCTAAAACTCTTACTGTCCACGATTTCGGCAATATCCATGGGAAGGTGATTCCAATACGAAGAGGTGCTGGGAATAAAGAAATGATAATATGCGTTAGTCCTGCAGGATGGAATGCCAACTTTGAATCTATGATCGTTCTGTGCTGAGAGATAATGAGGTTGTGTTAGTAGCCTTTGCTTGAGAAATGAATTATGATGATATATTTTGTGGAACAAACACAAACACAAGCGAGACACTTTTCTGCGCATAGAAAGGCTAGGCAAGGATAAGCTGGTTTTCATTACGGTTACGCTGGCGGTACGATGGTAACTAGAAAGAATAAAGCGGGAAGCACGATTTTGAACGGATTCTAATTCAGAAATGAGCGATTCAAGACCGGGGTCCCAGATAGACGCAGCATATTCAAGCTTACTCCGGACAAGGGTTTTGTAAAGAATGAGTTTCAATGACATAGGCGTGAGAAAAGGTTTCTTTTAAGGTAACCAAGCATGCGATTAGCTTTGTTAACGATATGTTCAACATTAGCTTTCCAGGATAAATCACAAGTTATGTGCACTCCCAGATACTTGTAGGATGGCACATACTCAAGAGGAACGTTATCAATGGAGTAAACAGGACGTGTTGTGTTAAGACGAGGCACACGCATGTGTTTACATTTAGCAGTATTTAATTTCATGCACCACAAGGTACACCATTTAGAGATAGAGTTAGCATCAGACTGAAAGAGAGATATGTCAGAGTTATTAGTAATTTCACGAAAAATAACACAGTCATCTGCAAACAGACTGACAGATGAACATGCAATGTTAGGTAGGTCGTTAATATAGATAAGAAATAAGAGGGCCCCAGAACAGAGCCCTGGGGAACACCTGAAGTGACTGGTGAAGGTTGGAAATCCACATCATCGACAGTTACAAACTGCGATCGATTAGTAAGAAACGAACGCAGCCATGCAACGACATTAGGGTCTAAATTAAGTTTGATAAGCTTTTGAATAAGGAGGGAGTGAGGGACCTTGTCGAAGGCTTTAGAAAAATCTAGGAAAATACAGTCTACCTGAGAGCCGCGGTCAAGAATGGAATGAAGGTCATGGGTAAAACACAAGAGCTAAGTCTCACAAGAAAATGATTTCCGGAGGCCATGTTGAGCATTACAGAAGTAAGAGTTAGACTAAAAATTAGCAAGGTGAGAGTATATGATATGTTCAAGAATTTTATAGGGTATGCTAGTAATTTAGATGGGACGATAGTTAGTTGGAGAATGTTTGTCACCTGATTTATGCAAAGGAATCACTCTCCCAATCTTCCAATCGTCGGGGACAAAACCAAGCTCCAAAGACTGCTAAAAAAGTTTGGATAATATAATTGCACAGTACATTTTCGTATTTTTCAAAACTCTAAAATTGATGTTGTCAATACCAGCAGACGACGACATTTTGAGAGTATCTATCACATTGGTTATGCCTATAGTGTCAATACAAATTAGATCCATTGGAAAATATGCATTGGTAGAAAATTCAGGAATACAAGAAATCTGAGAGCAAGAGAACGCCAACACAAACATTTCGTTGAAGACACTTGCACAGTCACTGCTAGGAATATCACCACCATCAGTATTTCTGAGAGACACGGCACACTTATCATTCTTATTTACAGAGTTCCAGAATTGTTTGGGATTATTAATCAGCATGCTGGGCAAGGTAACTTTAAAAACGCATCTTTGGCATTCGTAATGGCTGTCTTATAAGCACTAGCTGCGGACGCATAGGCGTCCCAACGCTGCTGAGAGTTAGAGCTTTTTGGAGATCGAAAAAGACGTTTCTTCTTGTTAGACAATCGTTTAAGGGATTGATTAAACCATGGAGGCTGGCTATTATAAGTAACGGATCTTAACGGTAGGAAGGTGCTCATGAGAGAATCAACTTTGCATTTAAATAGATTCCAATTTTCTTCCAGGGAGCGATATGAAAATTGTTGTAAGTAGTCATTTAAGAAAAGGCACAACTCACGATTAGTTGATTCGAAGTCTGCTCTCTTATAATCTCTGACGCGTTTCGTATTATCAACAGCACGAGATACTGCAACCTTAAGCTCAAAATGAATCAATGAGTGGTCACTCAAGCCAGGCAGGCAGGATACAGAAGAAACAATGTCGGGCACAGTAGAAAAGATAAGGTCTAGAATGTTTGATGTAGATGAAGTGATTCTCGTAGGTTGTGCACCGAGTTGCGAAAAATTGAAATCAAGACATATTTGTAAAAAGTCGCAACATTCCCTTGAAAAAGGATTCGATAATGGTCGTTCGCTCAACCACACTATGTTGAGATAATTAAATTCGCCCAATAAAATTAGTGGGAGACTAGGAAAACAAACAGAAACATTATTGATACCATCATGTAAATCTGGAACGAAGTTAGAGCTACTGGACGGGGGACGATAACAGGCTCCCAAAATCAACCCCCAGTGGCGCAAGCGAAGATGAACAAACACAATTTCCAGGTTGTTACTTACATCAACGAGGGATGATTCAAAGCAGTTGGACGCAGAAATCAAGACGCCCCCACCGCACTTTTGGCCTCTATCATGTCGGTACACACTGAAACGCTTGTTGCAATCGAAAAGTTCACCGTTATCAACCTTTGCCGAAAGCCAGGTTTCAGTCAAAACGATTATGTCAGCATCAGTGGAATCGATAACAGAACATAAATCGTCCCTTTTTGGAAGAATGCTACAAATATTAGTAAACAGAACAGAAACTTGTTTTGGCAACGATGACAAGCTACCGCTCCTCACGACTCGTCATCGCCGAGTGGAAGCCAAATCAGTTGCGCCGTTATCAGCTGGTTTTTGATAAACCTGAGTACCAGACGTGTTTTCAAGCTCACAGACACTGTCGATAAGGGGATTGTAACTGAAACACTTGTTCATAAAGAGCTTGTTATAGTGCAATTTAAATATACCGTTATGTGATGTGCCAAATTCCACAAGCTTCTTCCTAGCATGTCTCGTAGCGGGTGAAAAATCTTCGCTGACAGTTATGCCGCTAGACTTCAGTTCATCACTTGAGAATAAAATTTGTTGCTTCATTTTAAATGACAAGAATTTGACTACGATCGGTCTGCATTTATTGACTGAGAATGCGCCAAGCCTGTGCGCTCGTTCAATGTCACTAGAGACCACCAGGTTGAGAGGAGTCGCCATTCAGCAATTTACCTTCTGTTTGAGCCCAAGTTTCCGACTGAGCGTCATCCAAAGCCATAAAAAAGCAAATTATCCCGTCGAGACATCTTCTAGTTCTGCTTGACGAACTTTCAACGTGGAATTATCATTTAAAAGAGATGCAACTTGTTGGCGCAACGTTACTAGCTCCTGTTGGGCGACCTCACAAGCGGGTGCTTTTAGTCTCGACGGCAGATAGTCTCTTATCGATTTCCGTGATTTTACCCTTAACTGACTTCTGATTATTTTAATCTCATTTACGAATTCGATTACGTCCGAGTGCTCATTATCCATTTTTATCGTACGGGCATTGACACTTTGCAAAGAGAGTGAACATATCATTAAATTGTTTTAGTTGTGCCTCTGTCATGGAACCTAGTTCCTGAGACACCTGAGACCGCGTGGGGCCGGGATTCAGCTCTACGTCCCCGGACAGTAGGATAAGTTGGCCGACTGCGTCAACACACTGCTCAAGCAAAGACAGCAAAATCCCCGGGCACGGGAACAACATCAAGCATAGATTGTTAGATTTCTTTGCGTACAAAGGGGTGGAACAAGTACTAACCTGCACAAGCAAGCGCACGGTGTTAGCGAGCCGCATCGCGTTTCTGTTCCCGTGCCCAGAAATCCGCCTGCAAATGGGATGAAGCGTGATAGGGTAAAAGGCCTCTACAAGGTCGAGCTTCACCATATACGCTTGAAGCGGGAGGGGGGTTTGCTTTGATTGCCTGGGGTATCGAAGTAAGGTGACGGGAGTTGAGGAGGTGCCGGGGAGGTGAGGAGGTGCCAGGAGGTGAGTAAGTGCGGCGCAACGAAGCGCGACACGGTGGATGACTTGGGGACGAGGAAGATGGGGTTGAGGCACAGGCCACGTGAAGAGCGTTCAATGATGCCGGCCGCCAACATGTTGGTTACGGCGGCATCAATCGTGGGGACTTGGCCAGACGGAGGGGGATGGGCCATGAAGCAAGAAGCCTTCGTGCATTCGTGCAGCGAAACGAAAAGGCGCCGAAGTCGGTCGGCCCGTGAAAATTAAGTGCCTCGTTAAACACTGCCCAGTCTACTTGAGGTGCCTGCTGGGTCCGGCGGACTGGCGGCAGAGGTCCCGTCGCTCTCGACTTGTAGGCAGTGCTGCCCAAGTCCGACTCGGAGTCTTTGACGTCGATTTGTTTGTCTCTAGTGTGTTCCTTTGTGTTGGTGTAATTTTCCTCCTCGCCATCGTAGGTATTGAAGGGGTCGTCATCGCCATGGGGCTCGATGACGCTTTCGGTCCTGCTGAGCCACTCAAAGATTTGCTCGGCGGCGGTGGCCGTTGAGTCCGGATCCAATGGGTCATTTTCTTCTGTCCAAGGCCAAGCACGGCCAAGGTCGGCCGAGACGCCAGCCTCGCATAATGCGTAGGCGAGAACGTCCTCGACTGGGAAAACGTCCAGGCGCGTTGAGGGAACGACTGTGCCGTCGATGACGGCACTGGTGGGTCTCGGAGACCCAGATTCGCGGCTGGACTCATTGGTTTAGGGGGCCTCTTAGACTTGGGTCTAGGCGGTGGCTTGTGTTTGCGGGGGCACGATACGCGCCGCGTCCGCCTCGAGCTTGAATGGGTAACTGGTCGGGGAGCTCTCTGAAGACCTCGGACTCGAGCCTGGACGTTTGAGATTAGATAGCCTTCCTCCAGTCCTTTCTCGCGACGACGTGGAAGAGTTCCAGCCTATCGAAGATGAGGTGCTGGTGTTCCGAGAGCATGGCGTCAAAGTAGAATAGGTACGGGTGGAGATGACGGATCTCGTAGACGTCTCTGGTAGAGAGACTTCTGTTGTTATGGGCAAGGTCGCGCAGAATGTCGTAGGCCTGGCGTGCCCTTGCTCCGGGGATGGGCAGGGGGGGGGGGGGGGAGGGCTCCACCAAAGGTAGTTGGACGCCGTTAGCGGCTCCGGCAGCATGATTCTCTTTGAAGCCATGCCTGCGGCGGGAGCCTCCGGCAATGCTGGAAGGGATATCGTGGCGCGCCTGTGGTTGTTCGAGCTCACCGTGCTGAGATTCGAATAGCTCGCGTTTAGAGTCCTGCGACACGGACTGCTGAGACTGGAACGAGACCGGCCAGGGCGTCGGTGATTGGAAGCAGGGCAGCCCCAAGGTTGAGACGAAGAAGGCAGAAATTGCCTCCGTTGTCTACTGGACGATGGCAACCACGTCATCGACGGTCAAGTTCGTTGGCGCGTTCGACGACGAGGCACCCTTCTCCTTGCCTTTTTAAACTTGTCATGCTGAGATGCGTGGCAATGTCGGTGGCTACCACTCGGTCCGAGAAAGGCTGTCGGCATAACTAAAAAAGCGAACCCCCCCTTCCCCCCGGGAAACCCTTTGGACGCTTCCTCGCTCCTTCCGCCGCTCTCAGCACGACAAGAAAAATATGTCTCAAAATAGTCAAGTCTCAATTCGATACGCCACGGTCGCATCCATAGAAACGCAGCCTGGTTCTCTTGCGATCTCACGGGAGAAGCGAGTAGCCCGATGTAGTGGTTTTAGCACGTGAACACAAAGCGGCGCCAAAAGCCGGCGCCGCCGTGCTGCACGTTCTAACGTGCCGGCATGATACCGCACGGTGGGCTCGTGATTAAAAAAATGATCGTGCTTGGATTCGGACGCGGCTGGTCGTGTCTCTTTTTAATCCTGGCCCAGCGTTCTCGGACCCACTGAAAATATTACAATGGCGACCAGGATGGGATGCAAGGAAGCGACGAGGAAAACGTTTCTTTTCTTCCTAGATCTTTCGCCGTCACCTCCTAGCATGATCTCCGCACTCGATCCTTGCGCATAACGTCTGGTTCATGTCCATGTTGGTTGCAATCTTGATATTTTCTCTAACGGTAGGCTTCGACCCTCAGCGTGCTTTGACTATTTCCGTGGTTCTTTTTGACACTTGACCACCATGACTCAAAATATCGCTTTTGGAACGGCAGTTGTGTCGCCGCTCCCGTCTTTCTACCTGTTCCCGACACGCCCACCCTTGCGTGGCCGGCATGAAAGCGTGCCTTCACCGCTTTTCTTCGCGCTTCGGTGTTTGAACAGATGAAACCGCGTCGTAAAAACAACTCCTGTTTTCGTTGCTTGGCACGCAAGGCCAGCGTGTGGTTGGCGCATTCCGCTTGGACGATGCACCGGCAACTGAGCTCAATGACGAGTATGAAATATTTTTGGAGAAGTTAGAAAAACACTTTGAGTTCTCGGGGTCCGTAACTCTAGAAAGAAAGAAACTTCGTGCCAGAGCCCAACGTCCCGGCGAATCAGTCTCCGAATACCTCGCCGCATTACGTCATCAAGGCTCTTTCTGTAGCTACGGCGCTACGTTAGACGAACGCCTGTGTGAAATATTTTTGGAGGGGTTGGATTCGAAAAGAGTTCAGGAACGCATTTTACGTGAATACGTCGGGGCCGGGGTACCCACACTGGACAGAGCGTTTCAGCTCGCAATACAATTTGAACAACTCGCGAAAACGACTGAATCGTTTCATAGCTCTACGAGCGCGGTGTCGGCTTTCCCTGTTAACGACGGAAGCCGTGGTTTGGAACCGGCCGCGGTCCAAGATATCCATGCGTATGCTCAGTGGCGTGCAAATCAAGATGGCGGAGTTTCCGCGTTCCCCGCCCAACTGCATCACCAATATGGTCACGCTCCGTGCCCTTCCACCGGGGTGACCCCGTCGCAGCGAGGTCCTGTGATGGCGTGAGGTCAGCCATCGTCTGACGGCCATCTTCCCCGTTTCCAAGGGCGGGCGAGGCGGTCAGCAGTCCGCGAGCCTCCTCCTCAGCGGGTGAGGGAGACAGAAGATGGAGGCTCTCTGTCTGCATGCTTGTTCTGTGGCCGGCGCGACCATGCCCTCGAGTTCTGCCCGGCACGGAACGCGACGTGCTTTCTGTGTGGGAAGCAGGGACATTTTGCTTTGGTTTGCCGCAGTCGTCAAGCACGGTCAGCAGCATTCATTAACGATGAACGGCAAGCATAATTTCCAGTGCGGGGTCGAGGACAACCCTGGTGCCGTGGGCAACCTGCCGGATGCTATCAGAGCGGCCGTTTTTATCGACGAGACGGATCGACCTATGTGCGAACTGTTCATCAGGAAGTCCTGCCGAGTGTGACGTTTGACGAGCACGAGGTCTCGGTGCAGTCTACTGATTGCCTTGCACGCGACCCGGGTCTCCACAACGTGTTCATGGCAGATGTCCAGGTAAATGGCACTCCTCTCAAGCTTCTTATTGATAAAGGTACTTACGTCTCGATTTTGTACGAACAAACATCTAATCATGTAAACAGAAAACGTAAGATTAAGCTTCATCGTCCACCAAGAACGCTAGTGCATTATCTGCAACAGCCAATCCCCGTACTGGGATGTTTCTTTGGACAGGTTGTTTTCAAGAACCGATACGCGTCGCTTGAATTTTATTTGACGCGTACGAGACGATCTTTGCTTGGAACTGACGCAGTGCGCGAGTTGAACATGACCTTATCTAGAGCTGAGTACGATTGTTCCCATGTGGATGCAGCTGGAAGTGGAGCAGAGCCACCTCGGAATGTAGGGCCGGCTGGCGCTCCGCAGCGACGACCCTTCACGTTGTCGTCTCGCCAGCCATCACAACCATCAAGTCACCCACCTCCAGTTACATCTAGCAACCAGCCACCTTCAGTACCGTCGAGTGCCTACGCATCCAGGCCACTCCAACCTTCTGATTGGGAACAAACAGTTCCGAAAGACTTCGAGGAGTTTGACCATATACCGTCGACCAACTCCAGTCCAGATCGCCGTCCTACAAGTCAGCGTGGAGCCAGTGATCCAGAGCGTCAACCTGAAAATCAATGTGGTTGCAGTGTTCCGCAACGTCATACTGATCTTCCTGATCCTGAAAGTAGAAAGGTACCCCGAGAACCTTTAGCGAACCGAGGTCCGCGGTCCCGTGCTCGCGCTCCTGCTTCTTTTGTCTTGCTCTATGTATCCCGGAGGCACTGCTACGGTGCCTTTCAAGCTGAAGATGACGGAGAAAAGCTGGCCACATTGAATTTTAATAGTGCGTCGGCTGTCTTCCGTGGCTAATCCAGCGTTGTTTTGTTTTCTTTCGACGGCACCGATCTGGGCACAGTAAATATTTTAATATGGTGCCCGTTTCTTATGGTGCGCGGGTTCGCGGTGCGAACGGTGTTTCGTGCTTTGTGAACCCATGCATTAAAAACGCGTCTAGAAGCATCTTATGTGGTGTTGCTGGGAGACCGGGAAATCTCCCAGTAACCATCGCATGTGCTTTAACAGCAGATAGAGTGGTTAGAACTCAAAGGCCGTTCTCCGACGACACAAGGGCGAGCTTTGACAATCCGCGTAGCTGCATGGCTGTGTTTCACTTAGATGGTTTCAATATCCCAATACGACGACCAGCTAAAACGTTTATCGTGTGGTGCGACGGTGAGCGACGGGAACCCACGCCTACATGAAGTGCGCCTCGGTTGATGAAGCTCGGACCGTTCATCTCGGTCGTCATCAAATGGTCGGCCGCTTGATTGCGGTGATTCGGTGGCTTTCGAAGTAAATCTGTGAATTTTCCTAAATGTGGCTGCGTTTCTTTGAGCAGCCCCCCCCCCTACCTTTCTCTCTCGTTGTTTCTCTCTCTCCCGCATTAAAAAGAAACTTAAAAAAGCTGTCTGTGTTATCGTGACCACGGTATTCGATATATTTATTGGTCCCGTCCATTGAGAGTTTGCGACGTTTCACCTTGGCGCAGGAACATGCGCAGCGCGGCGCTGACCCCCGTGGCGCGTCGGCTGAGAGACATCATGCTCAAGAGGAACCCGCACGTGCCCCCTCCGCAGCCAGCGGCAGCCGACTGGACCGAGGTGACCATCGCTTGCCCGCCGCTGCCCGCCAAAGCGGCCGTCGGAGGGGCCAAGAGGATGATTCCACCGGGACAGGTGCGCTCATGGTAGCACCGATTGATGGCTGGATGGATGGATGGATGAATGATTGCGAAGAAACCCTTTTAATCGGGCGGCGGCTCGCGCCACCTAGTCAAAATGAGAAGATGCAGTGGCGCCATCTGACGGGCTTTTCGCCATGACGCAGAATCTGGGATCTTGTGACTTTTCTGCGCTTCGTTGGTCGCATGAAGGTTGAGGAGCTCTCTTTCATAATTAATGTTTCGCTGGCTCTTTTTAAACGACTGTATAGGGTTTCTTTTAGAGCGCAGCTTTTAGGCGCCCGTTTTGCGGCTTGAGCGGCGTCGCCGTCGCCGTCGGCGTATCCGCGCGGTGCATTATGGGACGTTACCCATGATGACGTCGCACGTGACGGCATGTGTGACGTTACGAGGGTCACCGCGCGTTGCATTATGGGTAAATTTTCCCGCTAAATTTAGCGGAAAATTTTCCCCGCTAAATTTAGCGGAAATATTCCGCGCTAAATTTAGCGGGAAAACTTCCCCCTTTAATTTTCCGGAACAATTTCCCCGCATAATTTAGCTTAAAAATTTCCCCGCTAAATTTAGCGGGAAAAACACCGCTAAATTTAGCGGAAAAGTTTCCCCGCTAAATTTAGCGCGAAACTTTTCTCACTAAATGGGAGGCGAGCAGGAGAGGGGGGGGGGGGGAGGGTACGGATGAGGAAGAGGGGCATGCCCTCCTCTCCGTATCTTCCCCTCCTCCTCCTCCTCAAGAGCTGCGCTTTAATTCGGCGTTACAGGGGATTGTAAACGTCTTTCATTTTTTTTTACCTCATCTTTTCGTCGTACAGCGCGTCAAATTTAAACTCTAGCAGCGCTGCGGCAGTAGCGTCGCGGGCTACGGAACGGGACGTAGCGATCCGGCTTCGTGTTATCGTACTGACCACGACTCAGCCGGTTGTGGTCGTGACTACGGACGCTTATCGAGTGAACGGACAGAGATTCTGGGACGGTACGGTTGCCGGTAGGCAAACAGAACGAACAGAAACAATCGCGACGGACTTGGCAATCCGATCACCGCTTTTCGCAGTTTGCTCGCACGGCTTTGAATTGAAACTCCGTGGTTCGTGGAAGCTAATCGAGCGTCGAACTGCAGCCATACGTGGCGACAACAGCATGACCTTTTCAGGAGCCAACGTTGGTACTAACGTTTTGTGATCGATGCTGGAAGAGAAAGCGCTGGACCGGCATCGTGTAACATAGCGTAGTTACAGAAACGTGCTCAATTTGTGTTCACGTTTGTACAACCGTCATCTCGGAATAAAAGGTACATACTCGGAAAATAAATGAGGCGACTGCAGACTTTGAGGGTACTCATTAGTCAAATTGCTTGTAATCGACTACTTTTTGGGGCAATTTCGTTTTCATTTGATTGAGTCTATTAGGAAGTAATCACGAGAGTAATTTGGTTATTTTAAAAGTACCAGAAATTACTTGTAACGGTTACTATTTTTCCTTCCCAAATGGCGTCCTCTGTTTGTAGAAGTTTCCTACCAAGAAATCCTCGAACCAAGTCCTTGACAGGAGGATGGCTTACCCATTTTGGTGGATTAAGAAGATAAGTAGATTAGAGTTCGGTGATTCTAATCCAATAACGGACAGTGCGAATGACCCGTTTTCAAACCGGCAGAAAAATTGGTGGCTGTGGAAATCAGAAGTTGTCGAAAAAGTAATGGTTCTTTTTTTTTAGTAACGGTCAATTACTTCCACTCAAGTAACCGAGTAATCCAATCGAATACTTTTCAGCGAGAGTAATTGTATTTGTAATCGATTACTTTTTTCGAGTAACGTGTACAGGACTGGGCGACGGTAACCCATATTGTGTTGATTTGAGTCGCACATCAAACAAACCAGCCGATCGAATCAACGAGTGTATCTCTGTGACGAGATAACTCGATAAGGGGACAACGAGAAAACAGCACTGTCACATAATCCTAAGAACGAGGCCACTAATTAAAAAAGTATCCGCGCTCTAGAGGCGTCGGAACTATTTTTGGGAATGAGGGGCAAGATGAGTGGAGGAGGGGGGAACCATTTTACGCCTCCTTCCCCGTATTATTTGCACTAAATTATTTAAATATTGTCACGGAGTAAGGCGAAGAGGCGATAAATAATGAACTGAAAAGAAAGGTTTATTCGGCGTGCTTGTGCCAAATAAAATAAAGAACGAGCGTCGAGACAACAGAAAAGAGGGCGGCGATTTGGCGGCGTAGCAGGAAGCGAGAACGAGACTGACTCGACAAAGTCGGAGGCAGCTCCTTATCTAGTGCGCGTCGACATCGCAAAAATTCGGCCCAGAAGATTCGAGCATTGAGCGTTCGGGGTGAGAATGAACAGGCGCTTTTGAGAACAAGAAACTAGGGCGAAATGATAAAAGTTACTTCCCGAGAAGAATAAACGCGACTCTTTTAGAACAGTGGTCGGCAACCTTTTGACGCAGCGGGCCGAGTCGCCGCGAAGCCAAGGCGGAACGGGCCGGACGGTAAGCAGCGGGAGGGGGGGGGGTTAAAATAAATAATAAAAAAAGCACTTACACGAACTCACACTGCGGTACATAAATCAAAAATGAACAGTCCCTTTATTTCACGAAACACGACATGAGATACAACATTTCCACGAAAACCTAAAGACTCCTCTCAGTGAGACTTCTAGTGTTGAACTGCGCCCTCCAAATTACGGACATCCACATTCAAGCTACTGACTGCGAGTCGCAAAACATTGAGGAGGTTCTCGTCAGTCATTCGGGAGCGCAAGTTGAATTTTATGCACTTCATTCGTGAAAAAGTCCGCTCGCAGACATTAGTGCTCCCGAACACTGTAATCATGGTGGCTGCGGGTTTCTTAAGATTCATGAACGTAAAATCCGCGAGGCCAGCATAAAATGTAACAAGGTCGTTTGCTGCAAATGCACCCTTCAAATCATTATCTGTTTGCAGATCGGCCAGCTCTATCTGGTAACACTCTCGAACCTGGCTAAGATCTGCATTAAATGGATTTTGAAAAAAACAAATGTCGCTCGGAACGCTTCGTAAAGTCCGCAAACCTAACTTCAAACTCACTCTTCAATTCGCGCAAGATTTCGCAGAGACTTTCCGTGGGACTTGGCGTTGCTGTCTCGCCTGCAAAAATCTTGCAGCAAGGAAAATGATAAACATTAGACTCTCTAGCTTGGTTTTGGAAGAGACTGAGCTTCATCTCGAAAGCTCTCACGTCTGCGAGCATCCCGGACACGAGTTTCCCCTTCCCTTGTAATTTTACATTCAGGTCATTCAGGTGCTGAGAAACGTCAGCGAGGAGTGCCAACTCTCACACCCAATCGTGATCAGCAAGCTCTTTGAGGTTTCCGTTTCCCACGAAGAAACACTGCGATCTCCTTACGAAGCTCAAAGAAACGTCGCAAAACTCTTCCTTTGCTGAGCCATCGAACTTCTGTGCGATACAGGACATCCCCATACTCAGCCTCTATTTCCGACAAGAACTGTCGTAATTTACGATGGTTCAGGCCGTGACTGCGAATAAAATTGATGGTAGGTACGACTACCTTCATCACGGACTCCAAGCGCCTCACTTTGGAACACAGTGATTGCTGGTGGATAATACAATGAAGATGAATAGGAGCAACAACGTTCAGGGGTGTCATTTCTGAGTTGATGCGTCTGACGACACCCGCTTTACAGCCAATCATATTTCTTGCGCCATCTGTCGTTACGCTTTTGAGGTTGTCCCATTTTAGCTGCAGCATATCCAGACACTCGTATAGCTTGTTAAAAATATATTCTCCTGTTGGTGTGCCCTTCAGGCTTTTGAGAGCAGCTAGCTCCTCCTTCACTTCAAACCTGGTGTCAATTTCCAGCACAAAGATAAGCAACTGAGCAGTATCAGAGACGTCTTTGCTTCCGTCAAGTGCCAAAGAGAAGCACTGGAAAGCTCGGGTTCTATCTTTCAAAGAACTCAACGACTGTTCACCCATGTCTTCGATTCTCCTTGTGACAGTGCGGGCCGACAGACTAAGCTCCTTGAATACATTCTTCTTATGCGGGAAAAGATCGTCAGCCACTGTCAACAAACACCTTTTAACCTATGAAAGGCCGCCCACTCTCTGCGATCAACTTGGAGATTGAGGAGCTGGCCTGAACCAGAGCCATTTTCTCCTGGACGTTCTTCTTGAAGACGTCTTGCTGCATGCCCAGGCTCTTCTTGAGAGCCTGGAGCCAGAGCCGTGAGACTCCTCGCGGCTCTGGCTCCTGACATCAGAGAGTTGCACTTGTCGCGATGGTGAGACTGGTAGTGTCGACGCAAGTTGTATTCTTCAAGTACTGAAAGCGCTTCTTTACAGTCGAGGCATAACGCTTTATCCTTATGTTGAACAAATAAACAATAATTTGTCCACTGATCATTGAATGTCCGGCTTTCCAAATCTATTTTTCGCTTCTTGCCGCGTTTAGACAGTGACATGTTGCAGACGAACAGTCTAAAAAAAAAGAAGGTACACCTGTTATAAAGGCGAATTCAAGAAAACAAATTAATGTTGAAACTTACCTTTCAAGTTGTCGATAGGGCCCTTGAGACGACCGGACTGCCCGAACAGACGCAAAGGAGTGACTGTTCTATTGAGTCCAAGCAAAGTGCGCACCATTTTGCCGTCAGTGGCTTTGTTCTGATTGGTCGTGTAGCAAGTATACAATCAGAACGAGTTTCGCAAGTGACGGTCACAAAGAGAATTCTAATGCCAGCAGTTTCACTTCTGGACCAGTCAAGTTCGTATTGCATCCCACATTTGTACTAGGATACCCGTGAAGATGTTATCTACACAAGTGTAAGAACATCGGACTATGGCCAACGGGCAGTGTACTTTGTCCTTGTTTAACCTCAGTGAAGGTCAAAGGAGGCGTACAAAGAGAGAAAAAAAGCGCGGGGGGGGGGGGGGGGGGGGGGGAAAGGCAGGCAACGGGCAGCGAATTAGTCAAGTTTATCTTTTTTTTTATTTTTTAGCTGACCGAGTAGGTTGGGGGGGGGGGGGGACGCTGGGGGGCTGGGGGCAGCATGATACTGAATCGCGGGCCGGATCCGGCCCGCGGGCCGCTGGTTGCCGACCACTGTTCTAGAATACCATGACCGGGAGCTGCTTGCTCGGCCCTGCGCGCGGCAATATGACTGAGTACTTGAGGTGATATTGAGTGACTCCGTGATATCAGCTCATTGTGATATGACATCGAATGACTTTACGTTGAGAACGTGAATTCATCGGCTTGCAATTGAATGTGCTGGAACTTGAAAGCGATATGCACAGGAATTTTGGTTTCTTGCTCAAACAACAAGTGTGCTTGAGCTTGCGCGCAGTATACCACGCGTCTTCGCACTGGAGTTTTGCATGGCACGGGTGTAAAAAATAGAAGCATCGGAATGACTAAATGTGACTTATTAATATGACGTTACATAAAACTACAATTGTGTACGGGAAGGATACCTGAAAAGAAAGACACAGCGACCTCAGATGAACAACAGATTCGTTGCCAGCCGCTCTAAGTTTCACAGGAGTGTCGTTCTCAAGTGCTTCCTCAAGCTTCGACAACCTCCGTATTTCTTTCAAGCTTCAACTTTTGGGTGCAAAATAAAAGCAGTGGAGGATGACTGTTAACGAGTGACACAAATATAATTGCCGTATTAACGACCCAAACGGAGGAGGGAAATAAAAATGCCTGGCGCCAGACGATTGCCGCGCCGTTCCTCACGACGCAGCACTGAGCAAGAATAATTTGTCACTTATATACACGGCTTCCACTGAGTGTGAACCTTCTGCAGCTTGCATTTTGCACTACCCAATTTCATATTCTCACCAAGAACAAATCGCAATTACCACCAGCGCAAAGTGTGACGACGTTACGTGTAAACCATGTTAAAGCAGTTCAGTTTCCTGGTGAAATGTAATGTTCCCAACGCTAGCAAAAGTAGATGTCCAAATTGTAAAGTTGTGTAGCATACGAGGGGCGTTCATAAAGTTTGTATTATCGGCACACAAAATCGAAAAAAAAACGGAACAAAACAGGCATAAGCATGAGCGCGCGTCCCTCTAGTTTCTGCACAGTATAAACATCGCATGCTATAGTAGCTCGGAAAGCCGCTAGGGAGTCGAAACAAAAATGGCACCGCCCGTCGGTGCCAAGCACATGCAGTGATCCGTTTTCTCCATTTGAAAGGAAGAAATGCCAAGGAGATTCATTCCGAGCTGGTGGCGGTGTTCGGGGACAACTCGTTTATGACACTTTGGTTAAATGGCGCAGACGCTTCCAGTGCGGCCAAATAAGAGAAAAGCATTTCAAGGACGGCGACCAAGTGATGGCTGAAGTGGAGCGATTCCTGAACACTTAAAACGAGGAGTTCTATAACAATGGCCTCCGGCATACGGTGCATCGCTGAAAAAAGTGGGTACCTTTCGGTGGCGAACATGTAGAGAAAGTCTCATCTCCTACTCGAGTTTGATTGCTGAATCTCTATTCCTTCGTGACAATAACACGAACTTTATGAACGCCCCTCGTATATAGCACTCTCGGGATGATATATGGCAGCCCAATAAAATGTTAGAGCGCATCACTGATAAAGCACAGACTTGTAAAGCGAGGGCCAAAAGCAAGTGCACGTCATACCGAATCTAGCATTAGCCTGCCGAGGCGGTATTTCGCGAAGTGTCGAGTTCATGCAAGCTGATGTTCGAATGTGATTTATGTTAGGATTATAAGAATCTTCGTCTGTCCTTCGCGCCACTTATGTGTAATTAGGAAAATCATTACATCTCTATAACTTTATTTTTGCAGCAAGGCGTCGTACATCTGATTCTTCTTATGAATACCTTTCATTATTTGTCTCTTTCTGCCCATTTCATCTATTTGACTTCAGATCCATCATGTGAGCACAAACTACTTTTTGGCATATCCCGTGACCCGGTGTTTCACATTGCCAAACAGAGAACAATAAAGCAGGTTTCTACAAATTGAACAGCTGGCGCATTTTTGAGTATCGTCCTCCTTTATCGGTCTCAAGCAGTTGTGTGAACTTAATACGCTCAAATGTATTGACGATAATAAAAAATGTATTTAATTACTAACTGAAGGTTTGACAACATAAATGAAGGGCCGATCACCTTAAATATATACATCCTAAGTAAATCCACCCGCAAATTATATAGAAGATTCTCTGCAAATTTTTTCCGGTGTCTTTATCCTCGATAGGCCCAAAGGGGTTTGAGAGAACCTTAATTAGCTATGTGTATTTTACACATATATAGGTTCTCAGACATTAATAAATCTGTTATTGCCTCTTTTATGTGATCAACAGAACTTTTATGTGCCTGTGGGCTGGACAAAAAACAAGATATATACACAGGTACGCATGGCGGAACTATGACGATTACGCCCGCGGACCATCAGAAAGTGCTCAACTAAATAGCTGGCATGTCGAGAAGAGCATGAAATACTACTTTGTTCAACTTACCAAAAAATTATAATTAGCAAGGGTGATGCTCATTTGCAAATTGAATTGACATGCATCTTGTCAAGAACAAACGTCAACAGCCAGGCTATGCCAGTTTATCCTGCATAAGAAAAATGGTCAATGCGGAGGGCAAGTTCGTCTGCTTCTCGCGCAGGGGGTACCGGTGACGTCAGAACGCCGTGCCCTGATTGGCTGATCGCGGCCCCCCTATCTGAGCGTCGTCTGCTCCATTGCAACGTCGTCTGCGTCTGTCTTACCTTTCCTGCGACTTTCGGAAGTGCAGAGGCCAGATTCACAAAACCATGTTACGCCGAAAGAGTGCGTAAGACAAAACGTGAGAACAAATTCGTATTCACGAAACGAAATTATCGTAAGTTTTGCGCAGGTTGCGACGGAATCCTACGACGATCAACTCAGCATGGCCGACAGCGTCGCTCAGTTACTTGGTCGCGATGACCAACGGACGTTTATTTTTGTACGTGCTCTTCTCACGCGTCACGACTACAAGCAGCAAGAAAAAAAAGTAAAAAGTACTTGAAATAAACCACGACGAACAAGAACGCTGGATCCACAAACACCCGGGAAATGCTCCAACGGCCACGATTCCACTGACCCCGTCCAAGCGAGCTCGGCAGATAGGCCTAGGAGCGGCGCAGTGGTGCTCCGACGGTCCTTGGCCAAGACCGTCTGCCCACGACCGGCTGGCGTGCTGAATGGAATATGCTCGCGCGACCCCTGTGAACCCTTCCCGTATTATACTTTGATCGCTGACCTCAATTTTAGATTAAGAGGTCAATCTCTTCCTCTTGTCATCTCCTTGTTTTCCGAGCGGTGACTCTCGCCGGTGAAAAAGCGGCGAATCTCCGACAGACGCAGGAAAGGTAAAGCAGCCATCGCTTTGACTAGCAGACGTAAAGCCGACGACGTTAACTGCGCCAACCCGCCGACGCCGTTAAAGAGTGAGGAGTCTCGCCGCACACGAAAGGAGGGAAAATGTATTTGGAAGGGAACTTGCGGACACTCTCGGTTCTAGCAGACAAACCTCGGCGCCTCGGGACACCTCGCCAGCGAGTCCCTTGACTTCCCTCCTTGATGCGCGTCTGCTAGTTGTTCGACAAAAACAACGTACCGCTCGAGTTATTTCGTCTCCCCTCTCTGAAAGGCGATGTCGAGCTCGCTCGTAAAGACCTGTACTTCCGAAAGTCGCAGGAAAGGTAAGACAGACGCAGACGACGTTGCGAGCAGACGACGTTGCAAAGGAGCAGACGATGCTCAGATAGGGGGTCGCGATCAGCCAATCAGGGCTCGGCGTTCTGACGTCACCGCTACCTCCCTTCTCATGCGCAGAAGACGAAAATGAGCCCACTTGCGAGGCGTATTGAATACGCGCTATTTTAGGCCAGATTCAATCTGGGTACGAAGGTGCGTATAAATTAGAGTGAACAATTTCGATCACTCCTTTCCGCATGATGCTTCACCTGCATCACTATGCTGAGTGAAAACAATGTTGGTTAGGAAAAGAAGCGTTGTGATTGCTGTAGCGCGACTGGTTTAGAATGACCCTTTTGAAGCTTCGAAGATTTGAATGGACCAAAATGGCGATTGCCATGGCAACTGACACCAATCAGCCATTCACCTTGCATGGTTTTGTCTTCTGTACCTTAGTATTTGTTTGTGTCCGGCTAGCAGGCGGGGAAGGCAAAGGCACTACTTTCTCAGGATCCAGTGACTTCAGCACACTATACCCAGCCTCTAAAGATATTAAAAAGGCACGGAAGCGAAATTTTAGCGCCTATTTCTTTGTGTAGACGTGGTCTTTTTCATGACAGCAGCTCACAAGTTCCAGTCTTTCGTCCGTAAACTCAAGAAAGACAACTTTAAGATGAAATAAAAACAAAACGATTTTCCAATACAACCGGGTAGTTGGGAGGTCGAGCCTCGTTGGAATGTGTGACGTCACGCGCCCATCAGTAGAAGCGCCACGGTGCGGCGTGTCAGAGGGAGGCGCCCGGGAACGAGCGGCGCTTGGCGCAACTCTCTATTCGGGCACATCATACCTCGGGTACTCCCATTTGACGGGATAGTAACGCGTTGACAATAAAGCGGCGCCACCTAGTTACGACGATCGTAATTACGGTACCCTTGACCGTTTATGGGCGCGTGACGTTGCGAGCCTGACGTCGCGGGCAAATATCCGAAGACGCATCGCGCCGCCTCGATTGCCGGTTTTGAAGCGCTCGCCAGAATCCGTCGGTTGGAATGAAAAATATAACCATCCGCTAAATATACAAGCTCATATTTAACCCGTTTCTAAGTGCTGCGGGGATATTTCCAGTTTCGACTCTGTACCCCTTAAAAGGGGTCATGAAAAGAAAATGTATGGACCTCATCTTAATTTTCTTATATTAATTAAAGCCGAAAGATGTTTACCATGATTATTTTAACCCGAGACTGGAGCAGCAGGAGGACAACTTTTTACTGTTGAAGAGAAAGCAACATGGACAGACAGTGTCTCTAACTCGGCTAATAATTTTATGCAACCCACCTCCTGATATACAGAACTTCAACTGCCAGAAAACCACCGAACATCCTGTTTTTCAAGGTCGCGCGCGCAACCCACATCTACATCACAAAACGAACGAAGTGATGTCCCCCACAAAGTACAACCTCCTTCCGGTTTAGACAAAAAACTTTTCCAGACAGCTAGAGGTCACAAAAATTATACAATGCTTTTGAACTAAGACATGCACACACACAGTGACACCTTTGGTTGGGTTAGACGAAAAGCTTCTGGACTACTATCTCATAAAACCACACTAACAAAAAATTACCGTGACACATAGCCAAGGTTTGCACCCTTGATGCATCATCCACACAGTGATCTTATCAATGGAGCGTTCACTAAACAGAACTTTTCTGTTCTGTTTAGTCAAGACTGTGTCCTGTATGTTCAAGTAACTGCTGTAGGTTTCTTACTGATCAAAATAGTAAGTACATAATTTTGAATAACAAACAGCTCGTAGCGCAATTTCGCAACGTAAAAGGTTATGTCCTCGTAAGCAGCAAACTTAAGAAATGTGTTCAACTTCTGATTTTATTGTGTACGACGTTAACTTTTGTAAGAAATTAAAATTGTGTGCCTTCTGTGAATGTTACGACTCCATCGTGCCAATTGCTACTGAGACAAATCGTCGGTGTTCTCAAGTGACTAATATACACATGGCTCTGTGCACAATGAATCATTCATTTTTAAATGGGGGGCGGACGGACGGACGAACGGACGGACGGACGGGCGGGCGGGCGGGCGGGCGGGCGGACGGACGGACGGACGGACGGGCGGACGGATTCTTTATTTATTTATTTATTTATTTATTTCGACTCAAGAGAACCGCGGCGCCGCGGAAAGACAAGTGGAACATACCGTGAAGGCCCGCGAGGCCGCGTCCAACGATGATGGGATGGTATTGTACAGGTGAGTTAAGAAAATAGTGATGATGGTTTAAATGGAGCTTGTAGGGCGAGAGTGAGGGGTTGATGTTGCGGTTGACGAGGGTGAAACGCGTTAAGCCTAGCAGCGGTCGTCGCGACGGTGGTCTTCACGGCGCCGCCATGGGCTGCTGACTTCTAGCAGGCCGGTCTCGAGCCCCTGGCGAGGGCTCCCTCCTTGCCCGGCTTGCGGGCGAGCCGGCCGAATTTCTGGTGACGCAAGGAGTTCAACACCCCATGGTGGGGCTTCAGGGGTTGCTGCCGGTATTGACCGGGCAGCGGACTTTGCGAAAGCGTGCCTTGAAGTCTCCCAGCTTGCGGTCGAACTTGTAACCGAGCAGTTTGAGCACCCTGTCGATCGAAGACTTTGTGTGTGCCACTGGTAAGGCTAGCTCTCTGAGGACGAGAAAAAGACACATCTTACGCCTAGCTGGCTTCCCCTTCCTTCGTCGTTAGGCTTGTGCAACGAAGTCGAGTGCCCGCATAAGCCGCGCCTTCGCGTCGATGTCTTCGCCGCTACTCTTGTTGTCGGACGACGAACGGTCTGGCGGAACAGGGTTTCGGTGTACGGTTGAAACTCAGAAGCCGACTACGCTCTAAGAGGCGACGGTGGAGCTCAGTGAGGTCAGCCATCTTAAAATTATCTGAGCAAAATATCAGACGTCTAGACGTCATCCGGGCCGTGTTCGAAAATGTACTCGATCTTACTCCCTACAGAAAAGCCCAATATAACTTTTCACTATCTAAATTATGGAACTAGAAATCTAACAGGAATTGTTTCTGGAAACTTGAAATCCAGATTGCAGACAAAGGAATAACTTCTGAGAAATTGAAATGCATATAGAATTCGGATAGATTTCCAGTTCCATAATCCAGACAGTGAAAAGTTATTCTGGGTTTTTCGGTACAGAAGGAGTTTGTACACTAGCGCTCTAAGACCTACCCGCGTCCAGCGTTCTTCAGTATGTTTTGTCACGTGACACGACCCGCCGCAGGAACTCGTCGGATCTATTTGGGTAAAATTTGAAACAAATCGCCGTTGACTTGCGTGCGTGGCATCATTATGACGCCACTGTTGGAGCGATATCTGACGTTCTAGCTGCGTCCATTGAGCCCGGTCAACGTCGCCATCTTGCGCAGACAACAAAAATTATTTTTTGGTTACTTATCGTGACGTGTTTGTAGAACTCGGAGGAAAGCTCCCCGAAAAATTGAAATTACCGTTTCTATCGCTAGTAAATGAATCCGGATGATTAAAAAAAATGAATGTGGGTTATGTAATAATGGACAAGAATTCCAAATAGATATATAGCTCAGAATTTGAGAAAAAACGTGTAAAACCTTTTAGGAACCTTTTAACAGAAGGCGACATACCCAAGTATATCGAAAGAAAAAGCTGGCTTTTTCTTTCGTATTTTCGAAAGGCGCTCTAAATGCATAGCATTTATAGGTTCTTTGTGACGTCATTTTGTAACTGGATGTCACATGACACCATTACGTCATATTATCACATGACGTGATGGTTACGGAATGAATGCATGCCGGGGCAAAGGAGCGTCTGACTGCAGATAGAATTACGGCCCTGGGAGAGATTCGCACGGTCTGGGTGATGACGACTCAGTCAATCGCCTCAAACGCTCACGGGATTTCCTAATCCCGAAGAATCGCGAACCTCCTGCCAATGCGACGGATGTCCCCAATGCTGAAGGCGTCAGGAACGACACTGTGACTGTGCTCTGAATTTCTTAACGGTGGCGGATGTTGGTTCCGCTCTCGGGTCTTTCACTAAACGTGTTACTGACAGTGTGTATGTGTCCATGTGGTGCATCTACTCTGTTTTATTGGTTGAACTACCGTACATCTCAGAAATTTACCCATCGGTATTGTGAGTACACTGAAAGATTTTTTTTCTTTTGTGACAAAGAACTCTGTTTTCTTTTTTGGTCTTATCGCTTTTGTTTACAGCTGCGTTGGTTCTTATCGTCTTTTTGAGTTACAGCATACATGTAAAACTCAATATCTGAAATAAATTCACAATGACGTTTTTAACCGCACTTTTGTCTATGTTTTACAGTCATTTTGGTGTCTAAAGGATTAATGGGCTGAGGGCGTTTGGGTTGGAGAGTGTGACAGGCCGAGTGGGCAAGCGCACACCAGCTCGGAGCACGTGGAGCGAAAGCTCGCACTGCAGAGCCCGGGGATCCTGGGTTTCATCCCCACCCCTGCCCGTTTCGATCTGGATGAGCATAGTACCGGCGTGCGGTCGTGTATCACTACTGCGTGGTGCACGTTAAAGACCCCAGGCTAGCGGTTGTACTGCACTGGCTAAATTGCTCATCTACAGCGAGTGACTCGTCGCAACATTAAAAATGGCTGACCAACGACTCGCTGTATAAATATCCCCACAACCCTCCCCCCCCCCCCCCCCCCCCCAATTATTATTAGGGCTGAGGGGTTTGATGGGCTGAAGGGGATTGAAGCGCTGAGAGGGTCCCATAACACATGAGGGCTGAAATGTTAATTTTATTGGGGATTGCTGAAAAACCATTAAAAAAGGTGTAGGCGGCTATGGCAAGCTGGTTGAAGAAACGCGTGCGGTAAGCAGTATAAATCTCTATAGCAGATCATACAAAAACTAAAAATGACAAAAAAAGCTATAGAAAATGCCGTAGGCAGCCATAGCACCCTGAATAAAGAGACCCATAGAAACCTCTGTAGCAGACCACACAAAAAGTCATAGAGGACTGAGGAAACCATAGGAAAAGCCAAAGGCAGCTATAGAACTCTGGATAAAGGGACCCATGTAGTAAGAAAGAAATCTCTATAACAGACCATATAAGGAACTATAGATGGCTAAGGAAACCAAAAGAAAAGCCAAAGGCGGTCATAGAAAGCTGGCTAAAGAGACACATAGGTTAAGCAATAGAAGTCTCTTAGCAGACCATGCGAAATGCTATAGGTGACAAAAAATAGAAAAAGCCATTTTAGGACATTTGCTTTTTAATGTTTACGTAACGATATTGTAAGCACTGACAAGAACACTAAATTCGTTATATATGTAGACGACACGACCCTTCTTTTTGTAGCTAGCGAAGCACATCAAATTATATCCATGGCTAACACAGTATTACATAAATTTGACTATTGGACTGATAGTATCGATTTAAAAATAAATAACAGTAAAACAAAAGCAATAATATTCACGCCGAAAAATAAAGTTCTACCTCCGTTAGGTAGTATATGTATATATTTAGTCAATATTGAACTGGTATTCTTTGGAAACTCTTGGAGTTGTGTCTTCACAAACTATGTCTTGGGATGACCATATTAAGCATTTAAGAAATCAATGAGCAAGGATTGTAGGTCTTGTGTATAAAAACCGTTACATAGTTCCAAAGTCAGTCAAAGAATTACTACATACATCTCTATTTCTTTCTTATTTAAATTACTGTCCTCTAGTTTGAGGTACTACCATGGTAACAAATCTTAAGATAATACACCAACTTCAAAAACGAATATTACGTAATATTGCTATGTGACTTTTTACTCGCTTAGTGAAAGCCTGTTCAGAATGTATTAAATAATAAGCATCAATATAGGCTTTCTATCAGATATAAAAATGAACTGCTCAATAATATTACCTACATGACAGAAATGGCTGGTTTGAAGCAACGTGTTTCCGAACATAAATTTCGTAGCCCCGAATACTGGGATGTAGCCATTTGTCGCCCAAATCTTGGAAAGGAAAGGTTATCGTATAGGGTACCGGAGTTGCTCAATACTTTTCACTCAAACTATGTAATCTTTGATAAAATAACTATGAATGAATAATATGATCCGATGTATAATATTTCTTTTGTCTAATATTGTGTTTTTCAGTTCAGTATCTTCCGTACTCGCTGGTGTAAAATGCATTTGGGGCCGAAGGCTTGTGAAGCCGCTTTGTGCGTTTCTTTTCTCCGTCTCCGCCATTGAAAATGGGAAATAAAGATTATTATTATTATTATATGCAGCTCTAGCACACTGGCTAAAGAGAACCAGAAAAAAAGCCCTAGAAATCTCTATAGCAGACCATACAAAATACTATAGATGGCTAAAGA
Source organism: Ixodes persulcatus (assembly GCA_013358835.2). Taxonomy (NCBI): domain Eukaryota; kingdom Metazoa; phylum Arthropoda; class Arachnida; order Ixodida; family Ixodidae; genus Ixodes; species Ixodes persulcatus. The sequence continues at coordinate 59,859 of JABSTQ010000849.1, forward strand.
AACCATAGGAAACGCCTCGGTGGCTATAGCATGCTTTCTAAAGAGACCCGCGAATAAACCAAACAAGATTTTGTAGATATACATTAAAAATCGATGGATAGTTGTAGCTAACCAGTGAAAGGCTATAGAAAAAGCTTAAGATACCCACAAGGAAAACAATAAAAAACCTATAGACAGCAATAGAGGCGGCAATAGCTAATTAGGCCAATTTTTATAGCCAGTCATACAAAAGATTTTCTATAGCCGATCATAGTCCATTTTTGTATAGGACTAACACGTGACCTTGTGTTGCTGCGACGTTGTCGGCACTGCGGATGCGGAGACGTGGCAAAGAGCGTGTGTTGAGACCACGACCGTGGTCGAGACGCCGCGTTAATCTCCGCTGGCGCGTGCGCAGCTGATCCGGGACACGGTGGGCGCCGACATCCTGGTCCTGGTGGGCGCCGTGCTGGCGTTCCTGGGTTCGAGCATCACGCTGCTGGCTACGTACGGCAACTTCTCGAACCCGGAGACGCGGCCGCTGGTGCTCGGCATGGGGCCCCCGCTGGTGGGCATTGGCTTTGTCTTCTGCCTGCTGCGCCTGTTCTTCTGCAAGCCGCAGCGGCTGCCCGGCTACCGCTGGTGCAGCAAGCTGTGCGGACGCAATGCCGTGCACCCGAGGTCCGCCAGGCCGCCCAAGGTAGTCGCACCCAGCTAGCGCTGGACCATTCCCACCCCGCACCGAGCATGCCTTGCCGCGGGCAAAGGTAAGGCACGTCCACTCCACTAAGCTGCCCTCGCTATGCCGAAACACTGCCAAAGCTGCTGGCGCGAGCTTGGGCCTCGTTGATCATTTGCACGTGTTCTCGCGCTAACGAAAGATCAAGCCACGCGCTCGCGCCAGCGGCTTTGACAGCAAGTATGAAACGAAGGGTGCTTGCCTCTCTGAATAGACCTTTTGCTTAATTACCCAAGTATCAAGGAGAATGCAGAGATTGGTGTTCCACACGCCACACGCGCAGGCCTTCCCCGTGTAAAAGATTCGAAGTCACCAAAATAAAGCGTTGACGAACGCGCGTGCAAGATGCAATTTGCTTTAGAAACGTTACTACTGCTGAGGCCAGCACGTGCGGCGCGTGGAACACCAATCCCTGCATTGTCCTTGATGCTTGGGTAATATAGCAATAGGCCTATTGGCTACGTGAGCGATCGAAAACGTCACTGTGGTCGGCCCACCACAATTGGCCGAATGCTGACTATGACGTCAGCAAAGGATGTCTTATCGACGGAAATAAAAGGTATGTAAAAACTTCAATTTCGACGGTGTTGGCAGTGTTGCTTTGAGAGCGCTATGATTTCAGGCTTCCACCTGCTCATTACAAACACCATTGAACTTGTTGTTCACAAGGTAATGACGTCACGAAAGGTAACCAAACGAGGGCGCCACCGAAACATCTCTTATGGTTTATTTTCGTGATGTTGCGACCAGGATTCGCCTCGCCGTGATGTCACAAGTTGTTTTCCTGGCTACTTATCATCGGTCGCGAACTGCAAGTTCAATGGTGTGGGGAAAAACACGGAAAAGCTCGGATTTATCGTGTTCTTAACTAACACGGTCGAAGTTGACAGTCTGACATTGTTCTTATCTCCGCTGATGTAAGTAATATGAATTCAAATAAAGACGTCATGATGAGCGTTGGGCCCATCTCGAATGGCGATCACAGCGACGCTTTTGATCGGGCATGTCGCCAATAGACCTTTCCAAAAAGGGGCTTCTTGCCGGTTCCATTTTCAGTGTTGGTGCGTATGTCGCGTGATTTGGTCGCCTTCCGATGCGACGAACATGCGGGTGCTGGGTTGAGGAGATCGCATGATGGGCTGACAACTTGTAAATATAAATCCTTTTACTGTTTACAAACATGAACTGCCGTAAATATTTCATTCGCATAGTTATCAGTGATGGGACGGATCGATCAATCAATCTGCCACGTTCATTAAATATCTGGAGTGCTTTTAACCAAGTAAACGTGTTTTAACTCAAATGCATCTGATATCTTTACCTTTTCTTCAAAGTCAGTATTTTGTTCACTTTGGCAGGACGCCATGTTTAACAATGCCACCGTTGCTCACCAGTTTAGGAGAAATCGAAACCGACTCTGTAGTTCTTGGGATATCCACGAGAAGGTGCAACGTATTCCTGCGCGCTGAATTTGAATCTTGGCGGCGCGTGGAATCAATCGATCACAGGTGATTGATTGAAGAAATGGAAAGGGAACATGTTTTAGTAGAGGCCCTCTTTTGTTTTATACTAGTTCTCAGGAGACTCAAATGACGTCTATGCAACTTTTTTGTTATTTTGCTAACGTCTCGCATATGTGTTTTTATAAGTTTCCTTTTTCTTTTAAGCGTGAACTTTATATATTGCCAGCTTACAGCCATATCATTTCCATGCCTTTCTAATGCTCACTTACTGTGCCTGTGCCTTATTTAAGGACTTTGGTCGTTTCGGGGCACTGGGGAAGTAACATCCGGTCTCCCAACGGCCATCTTGAACAAGCCATTGATCGAACCACTAGATGAGCGCACGAAAAATCTACCTTAGCTCCCATATGGAGCAGAGTTCATTAATCTTGAAATTCCAATTTATGCGGGAAGGCCTCTTTACCCGGGCAGGAACCGTTCTCCAACGAATGCGGCTCGTGATTTGCTCTCGTTCTTTCCCTACTCGCTTTGGCGACCACATCGCACTTGATTCTAAACTTGCAGAAAATACTTCGTCGAGGTATTTACAAAATTTGCCAGTCAACATGGCACGCAAAGTAACTTTCAAGAAAACTTTTTGCCCACAAATTTAGTTTAATGGACATGCACTTATGTGTATCGTTTTGAGCTCTACTGATACCAATTAATTATTCCGAAGATTTATTACTGTATGCGCACTAATTACGCCTGCAGGCGTCAGTATGCGCACTAATTACGCCTGAACATTCGCCAAGAAGATTACGACGTCCTTTTTCGCGACGGTGTCAGCATCTACAAATGCACTGACTGCACTCGGCGTCCGCGCGGTGAGGAAAGCCTCGTCAATGCTGACGTGCTGTCGCCCGGCTTGACTACGCCCACTGCCATGGGCAGTGATGAACATCCTGCAAATTCGGCTGCCACTCTGACAGAGCTGCTTTTGAAAGTCGACCGGCTGGAAGCTACAGTGACGTCACTCAAGCTCGAAAACGCTACTATGAGGCTGGAACTGAAAAACAATAACTCATTGGTCATGAAGCGCCTGGACTTCGTGAATACAAACCTTGCGAAAGCCCTCGACGCTTTGTTGAACATTCAACCAACAGGGCCGGGCTATGCCAGTGTGGCGAAGAATACAACGAAGCAAACAAGTGATGAAACGCCGCCTGTTCGTCCCAACGCTGTAAACAAGGCACCGGCGAACAACGAAACCCAACGACCTTCCAGACAGTCCACTTCTGCTTCCACCGCACCTTCAACGCACTCGGATAACGTCAGTCCGAGCTCAGGCAAACGCAACCAGCCGATGACGGCTGGAATGAGGTTCGACGCCGGCGGAAGGCAGAAATACGAGGGGGTGCCAGCAAGTCGACGACTCTGAGGACCGTTCCCCGGGGTCCTGCGCGGAAAGCATTGTTCGTAACAAGAATGAACCCGGATACAACCACAGAAGACATCGAACAGTTTGTGGCTGATGTGGTGAAGGACGACACGCTCGTATCTACAAGGCTTAAAAGCAAGTTTTCTACATACTCGTCTTTTCACGTCGCTGTAAGTGCTGACACGTTTGATATTATTAACGACCCACTAGTGTGGCCTGAGGGGTGTCTTTTTCGTCAGTTTCGTGGTGTACTAAGAACCGACGAACTTGCTAATGCAGACACGGGAGAAGCTTAAAACTTTATCAATCTACTACCAAAACGTAAGGGGCCTTCGCACTAAGGCCGATACGTTCTCTGAGGGGTAGCGCTTTCAGACTACGACGTGTATTGTATTACAGAAACTTGGCTACTAAGTGACATCTCATCTTATGAATATTTTTGTGACAGCTACTCCACATTTCGCCGCGACCGCAATTACGGAGTTACCGGACAGAAATACGGTGGTGGTGCAGTCACAGCCATACGCAACAACATTACGGCAGTTCGTCGCTTGGATCTCGAAAGCTATGAAGAATGTGTTTGGCTTGAAGTGAAAACTGGCGGACCAAAAAATCTTTTAATAGGAAATTATTATATACCCCCGTCTCTCGATGCCAAGGAATTTGAGCAGGTTCTGAAAGTTTATCAGAAAAATTCGACCCCGCCAACTTTAACGTGATCATTGTCGGCGATTTTAATGTACCTGGTACGTGGTGGTCGAGCGAAGCTTCAGAGTCAAGCTGTCGTAAAGGAAATCAGCTCTTAAATTTCGTTCACCACAACGATCTTTACCGCGGCGAAGTTCCTTCAAACGTATGTGGAAACGCCCTGGACGTTCTTTTTACTAATCTTGAAACTTACAATATTGCAATACTGAGCAATCCAATTGTTTCCGCCGATATATGGCATGTTTCATTTTCCGTTAAGGTAGACGTGCTAGTCTCGTCCGTGAAACACAAAAACATATATCGGTTTGATTGCGCCAACGGCTCATATCTTGACTTTTATCTTTTCCTTGCTGCGTACGCGTGGGACGACATCCTTCGTTTACACTCGATTCACGAGGCGGTCACTGCTTTGACCAATATTTTGATGACCGGCATGCACAGCTTTATACCTCGTAAACAAACTGATCGATCAAACAGATATCCCCCCTGGTTCTCTCGCGAATTAAAACGCGTAATGCGGAAAAAGTTACATTTGCACCGTCTTTACCGCACTACTAACAGCAACGAAGTTTATGACAGGTTTAAAATATGCCGAGCCACGGTTAAAGAATTGTATAAGCGCGATAAAGAGGCTTATCGTAGACAAGTCGAAGGAAGTGTTCCAAGCGTCCCCAGGATCTTTGGCGATTGGTTAAAAAGCATACTCGAGATAGGTCGAGTCCTGCTTCACTTATGATTGACGGAGCATATTCTTCTGATCCTGATAAGATATGCAATCAATTCGCAAAGTTTTTCCTGTCCACCTATTCATCAGTCAGTGTCGAAAACACAGAGATTTTACTAACTACTCACAACCATTTTCCTCCTCCGACAATTGACCTTGCCGACGTTGTTTGGGCAATTCATCAGCTCCCATCTAAAAAATCTTGTGGCCTTGATGGCATACCGAATTTTATAGTTAAGGGGTGTGTCGACATACTGGCTCCCATTCTACACCACATATTTTCTATGTCGCTGAAGCAGTCTATCTTTCCGACCGCCTTGAAAAAGGGCTTGGTAATCCCTCTTCCTTAATCAGGCACCTCAAAGAATATCACAAACTATAGACCGATATCATTGCTTTCCGCATTTTCGAAGGTATTCGAAAAAATCATTCATAAGCATCTAACATACTGTTTTAAGCACTTAATACCCGAAGTTCAACATGGTTTTTTGAGCGGCAGGTCTGTTGAAACAAATCTTGCGTGTTTTTTAAATGATGTTGCCCCCAGAGTCTGTTCTCAAGAGCAAGTTGACGCAGTGTATTTTGATTGTAGCGAGGCATTTGATCGTGTGAACCACAAGTTACTGTTACACAAACTTTCTGTTTCTGGTCTCAGTGACGAGTACTGTTCTTGGTTTGAAAGTTATCTTTCTGCAAGAGAAAACTGTGTCGGCTACGCAAATGTTAGGTCTTGTTTTTTTCCTGTGCCATCTGGTGTACCCCAGGGTTCCAATCTGGGACCTCTTCTTTTTAATATATTTGTTAAAGATGTCCAAGACATCATTCGCCATTCGAGCCTCTTGCAGTTCGCTGATGACCTCAAGATCTATAAAAATATTTCGTCATTAAATGATTGTGCTCTACTGCAGGAAGATATCAACGCCATCTGTCTGTGGTGTAAAGATAACGGGCTTGATCTTAACATTGGAAAAACAAATGTAATATCTTTCACGCGTAAGACTAATCCAACTCACTTTCTGTACTACTTAGAAAATTCGTCGATTACTCGAGTTACGATTGTGAAAGAACTGGGAGTGATGCTAGACTCCAAACTCAACTTTAACTCGCACGCGACATACGTTGTGAGCTCTTGTTTTCGCCTTCTCGGTGCAATTTCAAGATTTAGTAAGTGTTTTTCAAGTGTTTACCTTTTCTACGTACTTTATCGAAACATAGTTCTTCCAAAACATGACTTCTGCACTGTGATTTGGAACAGCCTTAGTGCTACAGCTTCCAATAATGTGGAACGCGTACAGAAAAGATTTGCCAGAACTTATCATTTTAGATCCCCATCACACGATCTATATGATTACAACGAAGTGCTTAGACAATTGAAAATCACTAACCTTGCATCAAGACGATGCTCGCGCGACCTTTTATTCTTGTTTAAATGCATACATTCTAATCACGATATTAGCTCTCTGGTCACATCTATTAACTATCATATACCCGGTAGAAATGTTCGTTCTAGTCGCACTTTCCATGTCAGTTACAGCGATTTCACGTCACCCTCGGGTCGACTGCAAAACTACTTCAATCATCTGGAATCGGACGGCATTGACATTTTCAACCCTAACCAACCTCATTTTAGGAAGTGCTTGCTTCATGTATTGAAATAATGTTCATGCTTTGCAACTATTCAATTCCTGTGTTTTTCCTTTAGAGGTGTGTGAGGCGACCATACTTTTCTTGTTTGCATTTATATGCTATCTGAAGTGTTACTAACAAGTGCACCAATGTATAGGCTTTGGCAGTTTTGGGGCACTCAAAACAAACAAACAAACAAACAAACAAACAAACGTCGGTGTTGCCATTGAGCCCAGTGTACATAGAAGCATTTACAACGAACGGCGAATTGGATATAGGTGAGCGTCTTACTGGTCATCTACTTGAAAACAAATTAAGTGGCAGAAATTCATTACTTAAGAAAATATTTGGCTGCCTAGTTTATTACCCGAACAATCGGCGAAATTATGAACGTTCAAAAACGAGCTTTCAGACGAACCCAAGGAAAAAATATCTTATGAAATAAATTAGCTGCGATACCATGATTCTATGATCTAACGGCATCGGAAGTGAAAAACAAACCAGTTTCTATGCACACTTTTTTATGTGAACAATGTTTTCCCCATGTTTCTGTTCACACGCTAACTACATTAGGCTCGGAGTGCCGCATCTCGTTATAGTGAATATGTGATGATGCTATATACAAGATGATAACACAATGTTTTTCTGGTGTTGCAAAACCTGCTCCCCGATTCTCAATTGCTCGGTGACGGTTCAGGCAAGTCAGCCAGCGAGCCGAGGTGACCCTCGGTGGACTATTCGATGGACGCTGTGAATGGTGCTTTCAGTCTGGTGGTTCGGTCGCTCACTTCAGTGAAGGCAGCTGCTCAAGGAGGTGGCCCATTCGAAGCAGACGGCTTCCAACCCCAAGGCATTCAAGTTCAGGGTTTGGGATGTCACCCTGTACGGCTTTCTGTCATTGTCATCAAGAGGGGGATGTCCTGACCACTCAATTTGAAATTTCTAAACATTTAAGGTCGGGAAAAAAGACGAATTTCTTTACACGTCCGATACGCGGACCCCTCCCCCCCCCCCCCCCCCTCCCCTACTCTCTGGAAACCCCTGCATCCACCCCTGGCCACCATCGTTCGGGGTTCGAACCCGATACACGCCCAACGCTGTGCCCGAATGCTGACTAGGACGACGATCCTCCCAACATAGAACTTGAACTTGTTGCTGCCAATAGATTGAAGAAAAAATGCCATCCGCAGGCAGGGTGCGAAATGCAGTTGGCAGTGAAAGCCGCAAATACTGCTTCTACGCAAAACAACCTATGTCACAATAAATTCACATCGAAAAAAATAATGACCAATTTGATGTGTGTGTGTCAACATAACTATTGCGATGAATTTTATTTTTTTGGTGAAACTTGTTCTCGGACATACACTCCCATCCAGGAACTTTTGAGCCTGAGATTCATATAAAATTCGATTAAAAAAATAAAAAAGCTCCACCATTCTGATAGTAATTTGTTTCCCCTGCAGACAGCCACCGCGGCAGCCGCGGTCGTCCAGCTACCGCAGCCGAAGGCAGCGAAGACCGCCGCTTCCGAGTCGACGCAAGGCTACGAACCAACCCACCTCAGCCAAACCTGGACAATCACCTGAGGACTGTGCAACATTCGTCGGTGTTTACTTCAGACCCTCGCAATTTGGGCACCACAAAGGAACCCGATAGATGCTTTGCCTCTAGCACCTGCTCGTACGACCAAGCCTTATCCAAGGCTGAAAGTTCGAGGCAGAGCATTTACTCCAGACTAGAGTACTACCGACAGTATGCGACCCAAAAAATTAACCCCCTCAATAATAAAGTCAAGTGACCTAATTTCAACATCTGGCCTCCCAGTGCATCTCAACAAATCGGGCACTGCATTTTGTGGGTTATCAGCATTACAAATTGTAGTTCTTATATTGCTATCATGACAAATCGCAGTTCTCGTTGCCAGAAGTACAAGTTGCAGTTCTTATGCTAAAGGGATGCTGAACCGAAATTTGGATTTCGCAAAATAAGGCCGCAGAAGCGTTGGACGGGAAGCTACGAACTCCAAAACATCAGTCATACATCGATATCTCAAACGGATGGCCGTACTTTTGGAAAAGAAGGGCGCGATGAAGCGAGGCCTTTGACGTCACTGTCCTCCGGGAGAATTTAAGAATGAGGGGAAGCGGCCTCGCTTCTCTCCTCCTCGCTTCGGTTCACCAGCTCGAGGGGATGAAGCGAGGAGGAGAGGGAATGGGAATCGTGACGTGCCTTGTCTCGTCGGCCTCGTCGGCCGTGTTCAATCGCAAACTTCTTTTCCGAAAATACGGCGATCCGTTGGAGATATCGCTGTAGGAGTGATGTTTCTGGGTTTTGCAGCGTTCCGCCTATCTATCCAGCCCTGTTTTGTGAGCTCGAAATTTCAGTTCAGTATCCCTTTAATAGCATTACAAATTGCATTCTTATGTTGCCGATTACCATTGCAGTTCTTATTTTTCCAGAATTACAAAAAGCAGTTCTCATGTTGCCAGCATTAGAAACTGCAGTTCTTATGTTGCAATTAACATAAGATATAAGGACCTCAAATCTGTGTACCAAATTACCAACATATCAAAGATAAATTTTATTGTTAAGAAAAGTTGTAAGCTTGTAAAGCCAATGCACAGACTCGAGGAGCTCTCATAAAAAGACATGTGTTTCAAATTATCTCTCGCAAATCGACTCTTATGTGGGAGCACAAAAGAACACTACGAGAGAAAAAGGATACTCTTGCTCACGAGTGAGGCCCAAAAACGTAGGAATTTGTGGCCCGACCCAAAGACTGATCGTAAAAATCAGAGGGACACCAAACTCCCTAAAACATGTTTGCTTTAAAGGGGAGCTTGACAAAAGTCTTGTGGTCATGGATTTGCCTCAAAATAAGCTCAACACATCTATGGGGAGTACAAGTTCGTCTGCTTCTTTTGCAGGGGTTGTGGTTACGTCAGAACGCCAATCTCTGATTGGCTCTGATTGAAGGATAGTGGGTTGACCTCAAAGCAAGCTTCCTTGAGATCTACCCACTATCCTTCAATCAGAGCCAATCAGAGCTCGTATTTTATAACGATAGTTGCGAAAAATGACCCAGGTGAAAGGAACACTAAGAACACAAACTCTTCCGACATGCGAATAATTCCCCACCGCATTTTCATTTCGTGGTTTTCATTAACTCAATCTTGCGAGCCTTCCAGACACTGTGCAGAAAAGTTGAAATCACAAATTTATTCTAAGACAGGCCGACTATTTACCCGGCACTGTTGTTTAACTCACTTGGCGCTCATTTTTTATCCTGTAATATGAAACAAAAATTTATAGAAAATCGGGTTTTTGTACTAAAATTAAAGAAAACATTCACTGGACCTCCAGTTGCTTCTTGCCCTCGCTAGTAATTTCTGGCCATCTGATAAACCCTTTCAGCAGTTCGTCAATAACGAACTGCTGGAAACAGTCATAAAATTAACTGTTGGGCTAGTTGGCTACACAGGCTAGATAGTTATGTTGGAACGCTGGTCTGAACAGTAAGCTCCTATCGTACAGTGGCCAATGTGACTGTCGGTTGTCTCCTCCCCGAGAGCGATTGCGCTCTGGGGAAAGGACTGAACAATACGAAATTATGACGGAAAGTACGTATATTTCCAGAGTGGAATTTTAACATTAAAAAAGAATAGTAGGTAAAATCGAAAAAAAAAATCTACCCTTTATTTTGCTGTTTAAATATACTACGGTGCCTGGAGAAACTGTCCTCCAAGCGGCGCGCTGGGATGAGCGCTAGAAGTTTTCGAGCTCGCCACGGCGTAGCTCCGTACACGTAACACCTGCCGCAAGTCGCGGCTTTGACTTCATTCAGGTTGATCGAAAAGCGATTTCTCAGCCCGTGAAGCGTCACTTCCAGCTGAGTGAATATCCGCTCTACAGAGATTAATTCAAGACGGCAATCGCAGCCGTGCGCGAACAGCAGAAATAGAAAAACAAGCACTACAATAAATACATGCTACGATGTGCCGTCCGGGGAAACAAACTCATGGCTTCGAACCGCATTGGAGCGGCTTGATTTATTGGCTTTCAAACAATTACGGCATGATCGAGCGTTTGCTTTTTAATAAGAGATTCATCCCCTGAGTCATTCAAAATACTCTCAGGGGTATGACATTGCTGTAAAAAATCAACATGCCGGGAATATTTTTTATTGCTTAGGCAGTCACCGAGAAATTCCGTACGTTCAAAACGACCCGTATAAAAGACGGAAACGCAGAGCTCGGGTTTAGTTTTGGGGTTAGCGTGCCGTTGTATTGATGTTTGTGTGTGCCATGAATGTGTATGCGCTTAATGTATGTTCACCTGATACTTGTAGTATGTGTAATGTGTGTACATGTGCGTATAGTAGAGGTTCCCGGAGCGCAATGGTGGCCTGAAAAAAAAAATTGAAAGCCGTTTACAACTCCCTGTAACGCCGAATTGGAGCGCAGCTCTTGAGGAGGAGGAGGGAAGGGTACTGAGGGGAGGGTATACCCCTGCTCCCTCCTCCTCCCTCGTTATCCTGCCTGCTACTCCTCCTCCCCTCCTCCCCCTATCCTTATCCTTCAACCTCCTCCTCCTCCTCCGCTCTCCTCCCCCTCCTCCTTCACCTCCCTCCTACTGCTGTCCTCTTTGCCGCACAAGCCGGAAACGGTCGCCTAAGAGCTGTGCTCTGAAATTAAGAATCAGGACAAATATGTTTGCAGGTTGACATTTTATTGATTGGGGAAAAACCGTGGTGTATATTGGAAACTGCGTTGCATATCCAGCCAAGCTTTACGCCAATAACGTACAGAACCAACGTACGCACTTCTTATACCAATGTACCTTAAAGTTTGCTCCGCGAGGTTCCAATTTACGTCCTGGATGAAAGAACCCCATTATTAATTTAACTAGAACAGCATGATCAGCCGCCGTGGTGCGATGTTCAGCAGCCTCTCCAGTGTAGCAGCCAACCAGGGCATGAAAGAAAAAGCATGTAGTTAAACAGTGGGCAAATTTTCCCAGGCTTCGTGCTTGACACCCATGCTTAGACAATGAGAGGTTAAAATGCTGCCTATCTTTTTGTCCGCTGTGCATGAGCAGCAAAGAGTTTTCACTTCTAAGCTTACAAGGGTTTCAAGGTGACGTGATGGCCAGACTAAAACTGGGATGGTTTTCGTTGTCCTAGTAGATGGGCACTCGGCGGAGTATAATGCCAAAAAGCACTTACAGTAAGTGAAACAAGCGTGAAAAAATAAACTTTCGAGATGCGAAAGGCAGGCACACCATCTTAAAGGGACCATGAAACGATTCTAAAATCGAATTTCATCCACCGATCGTCGTAAAAGGTGTGAAAAGAAACACAAAAACACAAAAATAGGGAGCCAAAAAAAAATGTTTCGCTATAGAACTTTTAAAAGAAAACTGGACTCTTTTGCGCCTTCTTTCCTTCGAAAGCTCTCTGCCTTTTCACTGCGATGCATCCGCGGAAACGCAGCACGTCAGCCGAATCCACGTCGCCTATTGGGTAAGAGCCTACCACACCAGCAACGCGATCGTAAACAATAGATAGCCGGCGAGTGTTTCCTAAAAGTTTTGTTAAATAATATTCAGATCCACATTTTGTAGCATAATTAAAGTTGTGACGAAAATTGCCAAATTTGATAATGCTGAGAGCCAAGCGCCATCTATCGTGTGGTAAACGAAGCAACTACTGCACCTGCGCAGTAGGGCCGACCGGGCCGACAGCGTCGCTCAGTTACTGCTTCGCGACGACCAAAGAACGTTTATTTTTCTACGTGTTCTTCTCGCGCGTCCCGACTTCAAGCAACAAGAAAAAAGTACTTGAGACAGACCACGACGAACAAGAACGCTGGATCCACAAACACCCGAGAAAAGCTACAACGGCGACGAATCCACCGGCTCCGACCAAGCGAGCTTGGCAGATAGGCCTAGCGGCCTAGCAGGCACTCCGACTCGGAACGGCGTTGCTTCAACGGTACTTGGCCAAGACCGTCTGCCCACGGCCGGCTGGCGTGCTGAATGGAATATGCCCGGGCGACCCTTGTGGACCCTTCCCGTATTATAGTTTGATCGCTGACCTCAATTTTAGATTAAGAGGTGAGGTCAACCTCTTCCCCTTGTTTTCCGAGGCAGTGTTGATGAACACTGTCGTCGAAAAGGGACTCTCGTCGATTCTATCTTCTTGTTTTGTGTGATATAGAGCTCAAATAAACGCCGTATGGATTACCTTTCGTAACACGGTATGTACACTTTGTTATTAGTATGCCATTTTTTATTCTGACACGACTGCACGTCACTGTCGAGCTATAACAGTTCGTGGGAGCTACGTGCAATGCCGGTCCAACCTTCCTTTGCCGAGTGTCACGTCAGTATCGAGTTGCAATCGTAAAAGATCGGTCCCGAAGCGCTTACCAACAGCGCGAATACAGCACTTCCATCAAACGCGCGCGTCCGCTCCGAGTGTGAACAGGTATTTACGTGGCTCTTCCTGAGACTGTCGTAGTTCAAACGTATCTTTTTTTAACGTCGGCTCTCTCCTGCATCTCCGAGGCCGCGAAAAACGCCGCGGCAATTTGTTTCCATCTACGTCGCTTTGCAAATGACTGACACGGGCCGCCTTTTACCAACAATGACAGTTGGGCTGGAGTCTTCACCGGAAGACTCGCCGCACTTCTCAACAGGTATACCGGCTTATGGGACTAGTCCCATGCTGTCGCTGTAGCGCAACATATCTCATTGAATTTCGCTGAGCTGCGATGTGTCCATGCCTATCGCGGCGATGAGAGGCGGCGATTCCGAAAATACGTCGGTGACATCAGCGCCATCAGCGCAGTAAAACCTACCGGCACACCGCCAACTCTCAGCCGCTAACGCTCCCACCTCCTACTGCCGAGAGAGCTTCCGGTTCCGGAAACAGGGTACGTCACGACCGTCAAAATTACGCCACAGCTTGTTTTGCGGTCAGTTGGAGAGAAAGAAAAAGTCGATATTTCATTAATATTTTGTGCAGAAGTTAATAAACCGAGATGAAAACGGATGCTTGTTCGGCATTCAGTGAACATTGACGGTTTAATGTAAAAGTTATCTGGCAAAAGTAAAAAGGTCATTTCATGGTCCCTTTAAACTTGATGAGGGACTTACCCCAAACATGGTATTGTGATTTGTTTAGATCTGACGCAAGATGAACTTCAATACTTGATGATGGAACAGGGTCATGAAAGTCTTCATATGCTTGGAACACACCCACAATAAATGTACCGAAGCCGGTCTGAAACGTGTTAATGACGTTTACAACGTTTTCGTCGGACGTCTTAACAACGCTGTCGGCCGTGTTAAATTTAAACAAAAAATGTTCAAGCTCTAGATACTTAGACTGTGTAGGTCCAGTAGCAAAGGAAGGAAGATGCCCGGGCTATGATATTCCCTAAATTCCAAATGCGCTCCAAGGAGGGGGAGTGGAGGGAACGGAGGGGAGGGTATGCCCCTCCTCCTCATCCGTACTCTCTCGGCCTCCCCTTCTCCTCCTCTCATGCTCCTCCTCCCCTCGTTCCCTCCTTCTCCTCTTTTGAGGTATTTCGATTTTGCGATATACCGTACTAAACTATCTGAGATATATATACTGGCTTACTAGTTTTACGAACGTTCCCATGGCAAAGAGCGTTGAATCGTCACGCGCAATGAAGCATTATATATATATTCCCTTTCTCCGGACAAGCGGTGAGCAAAAATACCACTATATATATATATATAGTGGTATATATAGTTGTCACATCTGGACGCTCCAGTGTGATTTATGAATAATGACAGCGCTTGCTTGCACAACAGGTATCTGGCATCTTCGCTCCTCCTCCTATTCCTCCTCCTCAACCTCATCGTCCTCCTCGTCTTCTTCGTGTTGTACGCCTTGTACGCTCCAACCAATAACGAAGCTGGTAGATGCTCCTCCGAGTGGCCCGCATAACACCTCTCAAGGTTCGCAAGACCGTCCGAGGGAACAATTCTCTAGCTTTCGTTCTTCTCCTCCTCCTTTCCTCCAAGCGCGCACTCCACATCGTCGCCAAAGTTCGGCGTCCAAAATCCCCACAATATATACAAATATAGAGCAATCTCTTCCTATACTGGTACTTTAAATACCACTCCTATCCTAGTCCTTGATTGTTATGAAGGAAGCCTTGTGATATGAGAAGTGAGAGGATATGTGTTCCAGGTGCTGGACCAACTGCTGATTTTGAAAGACGAGGCCTATGCATGTGTTTCGAGAGGTCGTCACAGCAGTGGGAGCTGTTACGAGGGAGAGAAATGGAAGGTTTTCCTGCATAAGTGGTATGACGTTCTTATTCGTCTTTAAGTCTGCATTAAAGTCCCCCACTCCTAACATGGGTGTGGACCCACGTGTGCATAACGCAAGTCGCAGAAAATGCACGACATTTTTTATGAGTGCTGTAGACGAGAGATACAGAGCCACCACCAGCAAGCCGCTGCGAACTTGGCGGCACAAAGTTTTGCAACTTCGTCTGACGTGCCAAATATCTCAAGGGGTACGGCAGACAGACCCTTACGCACGTAGATGGCCACTCCCGCCGCTCTGTTGTGCTCTCTATTGACGCCGCAGTAGTGCTGGTAGTCCATGATTTCTACCGCCTGTTTTAGATCCATCCACGTTTCCGAGAGGCAAAGTACAGATGCATGGCGTAGGATGTGGTCCTGGTGTACGTGCTTGGAATGCGCCGGCAGAGAGCGAACATTAAGCGCGGCGACCGAGAAGAAGTGCGGTTGCTCAATCATTGCGTAGCACTTAGCAGTGACAGTTTGGAGTTTGTGTGACTGCAACCGACGAAACTCATCAAGTAGCGCCCATTCCGGATTGGGCTTGCCGTGGTAGAACGTAAAAGTCATTGTCAACATTGGTGAGGTAGGGCCCGTTGATGTCTGTAGCACGACTCAGTGCCACGTATACCAATTTCTGTGGATGACTCTTGGCATACGAGTACACCACGTTTTCATACGTGCCTCCCTGTGATTTGTGAATGGTGATAGCACTTGTCTGCACAACGGGTAGCTGGCATCTCCTCAGGAATATCCTTGTCTTCTTATCAATGACGCAAGTGACTGTGCGTCTTTCGATAGGTGTCCAATTTTGCTGAATATTTCTGTCGAGTGCCCGTAACTGCCGGGATTTCGCGGCCGCCACGGTTCCAATCGCAATTTTGGAACCAAGCTCACCGAAATGCAACCAGATGCGTTCCGGCTCTCGGAGCGTGTCGTATTGTATGTATTGCAGAATTCCAACAGATCCATTAACCAGACCGTCGGAAACATCGACATTGAGTGTGAGCATATATGGTTTTCCAATGCATAGCATTATACTAGCTGGCAGTCTTCCGAGTTCGGCCTTGGGCAGCGTTTCGGCCTTGCGCATTGCCTCTGTCTTCTCCTGCATAGACCTGAATCCAACGATTGTGTCCGTGCCGCACATGACACAGCATTATCTTCGGCTGCAATGGCCGTGTTCGTATTGTAGTAGTCCGATTCCTTGTTGGAATAGTACAAGCGGATGCCACCGGGACAACACGTTTCTCCTTGTTGTTGTGTGACGAACCGACTCTCGATTAATGCGATTTATTCGGAATCCAATTCCGCACCGTCTCCAATTTTGGTAAGTATGGTGGAGAACCTGAGATCGCTTTGCCTTACGACCTTCGTGAGGACAAAGTATGACATATGGTGCCATGCAATTTCCGTGTTAAACACACTGTTCGTCTTGACGCGCTTGAAAATCTCGGCGGCACGAACGGGGGGAAGCTGGCGCAGGTCTCCGCAGAGGATGATGTCTAACCCGCCGAAAGGCTCTAGGTATTTGCAAGTGATCATGCGGAGTCGCGAGTCCACTCTCTGAAGTATGTCGGCAGACATCATGCTAGCCTCATCGATAATCACGCACCTGACGTTCCTGAACGCATAGCGGAACGTGCTCAACTCGTTGTCCCGCAGTCCGCCATCCCTAGTGATGGTAAGTCTAAACGCTGCATGCACAGTTATTCCACCGAGCGCGACCACCGCCTTTCCAGTTTTAGTACAGGCGACGTAGGCGTTTACATTATCTGAACCAGCAGGGTTGCAGTATCTGTTGTAGACGTCCATGATGAGGCGCAGTACAAATGTCTTCCCGCACCCAGCCACACCCGTGAAGAAGATTTGTAGTGGCGGAGAGTCCGGGATAGTGAGTCTATGCACGACTTCTCGGACGATCTCGTACTGCTCCTCATTCGTCTTCCGCATTGTGTCCAGGTACTGATCTCTGCTCATGACGTCTTGGCGCGTGCACACGGCGGGGCACTGCTTAAACGGGGCATTGGATTGGACCTTACCGATGTCTAGGAGATCGGAGTCGTCGTTTTCCATGGCCACCGGGTGCAGTCTCACATCTGAAAGCTCGGAAGTGGCACAATGTTCCCCGTCATTTGACTGGAGCATGGAATTACAAACGGCACGAGTTTGCTCAATGTCTACGTCACTGTGGTAGCGTGCTTTGTTCTGTAGAATGACGTCGATGTTTTGCTCATACAAACGCTCGAAACAGTTTTGGTCTAAGAAGTCCACTTCTTTGCGGAATAGATAGAAGAGCAGGACATGTTCTCGCTTGAAGTTGACTGAATCGTCTACGGAGTAACCGTGGTACCAAAGTATCCGTCGTTGACTCCTCTTTCTGTAGGTATATATGTTGTACTCGGTAGCGAACTCTGCCAGAGTAACGGCTTCCCATTCGGGAACTCGGTCTTCGTAGCGCTCAATCATCGTCCGTTTCCAAACATCCGTGCTGGATTCTACTAAGCCTTCCTGCGCCATCTGAGCGTTTGACTTCCTAATGCGCGTCCTCTCCTCGGGCCATGCAGAGTTCACGAAGACAATTTTGCGACTCGCCTCCGACATATCCTGGTTCAGCAAACACCAGGCGGCCTCCTGTGCAGACAGTTTGATGGCATTCAGCATCTTCACACCTATACCTGTTTTCAGCTCAAGAAAAAAGTACGTTTTGCGCATTGTTCCTACGCGGCGCGAGATAGTTCTTACGAGATTCGGTTGTCGGAGGAAAAAGCGATGCTTTTGGCGTTTGGAACATGTACGTCTTGATAAGATAACATATATATAATCTAACATTCACCTACAACACCTAGATGTCTCAGTGCCTGAGATTAGTCCATGTCACCCTTCTCCTTGACAATTTCGTGCACTGCCCTATTGAGGTTCGACATACCTCGGTTGGCCTTGTTTACATATTTCACCACGTAGGCAGCGCACGCGTAAGTGTCGAGGACGATCTGAAGATTCATGTTAGAATCGAGAATTGATGCAACCGATGGGCTAAAATAATTCACCCACTTTTGCTGCACAGATCAGGGTAGCATGAAGGTGGCACGAGGAGTGCCTGCTCGGAGAACAGAAATGTACTCCACCTTGTCCGTGACATCGTGATGTTGCCAAAACTGTTCCATGGAGTCATAATTTGTCGTTTCCAGGGCCTGATGCATGGCCTCGTACCTGTTTAGGAGGCTCTCGATTTGCTTCTTCTGCGCTTCATTGTCCACAGTGAGGAAAGGCACTACGAGCATAAATTCATCGATGGGCATAAAAGGCGCGTTAAAGCGGCATCTGGTCGTGTTGTACTTGTAGCAGGTATGTGTGTGTTGGTGCACCTGAGTCCGCTTCCGCTTCAAGCATTCGTTGTCGATGGAAAGCAGAACGTTGGACATTTCAAGCTCCTCGTTGGGCGCGTTATGAAGCCAGAGGAGAATGTGCGCGTGTGCCGACCCGCGGTGCTGAAATTCGATCTGCTTAAAGTAGTCGACGACTATGTACGACCTAAATGGCGATACACGTGTGTTGCGGAGAATGTTGAGAATGACACGCACCAACCGGTCGAAGTATATGGCACAGACCACGGGATCGTCATTCGCCAGCTGAGCTCGATAAATGCTGTTCATTTGCTCCAGTAGTACTCCGGCCGATCTCGCCGGGCTTCAACCGAAGGCGTTGAAGCAACTGCACAAGGTCGGGCCAGTGCATTTCCGAGGCAGAAAGAGTGTAAGGAACGCGGTCGGCTTACCCAACTGCCGTATCATAGCAAAGAGGTCTTTCTTGCGTTTTGCCCAGTACTGCACGGTGTTGGGTATACCATGCATGAAAGCCATGTCGTGCTCGACCGCTTGCTGCACAAAGTCCTTGTCGAGCAACTTGTTCGCTTCGTTAGTGTTTCCAGTGCCTTTATGTTACGGAAGGCCACACACATGTCACCGGCTACTCGGTGCCTAAACACTTTCATGGCCATGTACCGTACGTGCTGCGGGGTGGCCCCTCGACGGTCTGATCTGCGGATCTCACTCATGGCGTGCGTGAAAACTGTCGGTTTTGCGGTGGCATCTACTCGGCGCGGCTTACCGAGATAAATCTGTGGGAACGAGAGCTCCTCTGCATGTTCGTCGTAAAGGATGCTCACGGGTCTTTTTCCCTCACCTTGCACAATCGCTAGAAACTTGTCTTCGTCCCATACGAGAGTGTGCTGAGCCAGCGTCATGGCTGTAGCAACTTGGATCAGATCGTTCAGGTGTGAGCATTGCGGGAGCAACTCAATCTCGTCGTGCTCGTCCACTTCTACGATATCATCCAAACGGGCCAAATCGCACTTTATATTATAAAGCGCGGTTCAAACAGGCCCGGAGTACGGCACCCGGGCCAGCCCGGATGCCGGAACCCGTAGTGACGTAATCACCTCCGGCATCCGTTTACGGGAGCAGACGTCACGGTTTGGTTTGAGCGGCGCGCGGCACGGGCCCCCGTATACGGGAGCTGACGTCACGGCGGCTCCCCAGGCAACCAATCAACGGCTGTCGTCAAGCGGGGTCGTCGCCGCTTGCGCGGGCGCGCGCTCCGTCTAGAGCGGCACTGGCGCCTCGTTTTCGTCGCTTGGTTTCGCGATGGCGTCGTCTCGACAGAATCCCGGCTACGAAGCTCGAATTGCCTCACTTATGAACCTTTGTGAAGTGAGGTACGTCACAAATGCAAGAACTATCAACTGGCGTCGGCTGACCACTTTCGCGGCTGCGTGTGAGCAGTACCTGCGGAGCGTGAAGAAAAAGAAGAAGCGAAAGGCCGTCCGCGAGCTCCTGAGGTCTCGCTACAGTGTACTAGAATACTTGGGTAGTGTTGGGACCGGAGCGGCTCGGCAACGGGAGCTCGTGAGGGCGCATGTATTGACAGTTCGTGGCGGCGCTGTAGTCGAGTTATCCGGAAAAAATCGCGCAGCCCGCCTTTTTTTTCACTTTGAGCGGTGCACGTGTCGGTACCACGATTTTATGCACTCCGTTTCACCTTATGTTGAACTGCAGCGAAGGCCAGAAGCGCGAGCTCATAGCGTTGGCCGCTGCACTTGGTGCACGAGAGCTTGTGCCGCCGAGATGTGCCCTAGAGCTAGGAGCTCGCGCTTGTAGCCTTTCCTGCGGTACAACACAAGGTGAAACAGAGTATAGTTCCGTATGTTTTCACTTCGAGCGGTGCGCGTGTCGGGACCATGATTTCATAGTTCCGTGTGTTCGATCGTAATATGCTTTTGAATCTTGTGTTCTGATTTTGCGGATGGTGAACCCGTAGGGGTAGTGCCGAAATGCTGTCGGCGAAACAGCGACAGAACTCTTGCTCTGCACCTGGTTCCAAAACGGGCCTCATCCGAGTGAAAGGAGTGAAAACGGCGTTCCTTTTCGGCGTTCCAAAGGACAGAGCCAAATGAGATCTTTGGGAGAAGAATCTGCAGCGACCGGACAAGCGTCTTGAAGAAACAAGCGCTGTCTGCAAGCTGCACTTCGAGCCCCGCTTCATCCTTTGAGACTACGCGTCCACATCATCGGCGGAAAGGAAGTGAGGATTGCTTGTGGACACCCCCCGCTTACGCCAGACGCGATGCCGACTCTGCTGCCAGGTGTACTCCAGGACCTGAGTGAAGACCCTCCCGCATGCAGGACGAGAGGAAAGGTTGCGTTGTCTCGTTCCTACTTTTCGTCCCTGTCGTGAAGCGCTATTGCGTATCTTCTCCAAGGAGGAAAAGAGCGGAAAGCAAGTCCACCAGAGCCCATCGTTGCAAAGCGTTCGGGGCTCGCTCGGGAAACTGACCCGTTGTCACCATTGGTGAACAGCAAAGCTCCTGCCGTGATCCCACAAGGCGTCGATCGCGACGCAATAGGCTCCCTGAATATGCCAACTCCCTACTGGGCTGTCACAAGTTCAGCAACTTTGACGGTGTTGCTTATTTGGAGACTGCTCTTGAGCCGCCAAAGTCTAAGAAGATCAGCATCGAAAGGCGGTGTTCATTTGTTCCGTCAACTTACCTGATGTGGTATGCCAAGTATACCTTCAGGGCTGCATATTGCAAACATGTATGCGCTGCACATTGTAACCATGTATTGTAATGCCAT
>JABSTQ010000850.1:0-26227 GCA_013358835.2 Ixodes persulcatus
CTTTGTAAGAACCTCAAAATTACGTAAAACTATAGGGCAAACAACAAGGGTGATAACATACATTATCTAACTTGCATCGTGCCAGCCCACTGATTGTTTCTTACTTCGCCAGTGGTTTTTAAATACGGAATTAATTTCAACAACTGCGTCTACTTAATTGTCTCGAGATGTATATTTTGCTGAGGTTGATTTAAGACACTGGGTGAGGATCAAATGCGGACGTTTGCAGTTTGCCGGAACATGGAACTTTTTACTTTTTGTTTTGTTGTTTAATTTGGATAAACACATTTACAAACTTAATTCTCCTTTGGGCACTGTTGCGGTAGCCTGTGTGAATATCTTGCATCAAGATATGATTTTCAATAAGATGATATTAGACAAGATTAAAAAAAAAAAGCTTTTCCAAGAGAAAGTCACCGACTTCGTCGTTTATTATATGGTGTGCAGCCAATCAATGCTAGCGTTGCAAGTATCCGAGCAATGAACGAAGTTCAAGAATAAAATTAGACCTCAAAATGCAATGTGAATTGGGACAATGTTAATGACGTTGCACGTGCTCATGTCTCTTTGCGGATTGCGTTTTTCAGGCCAAGTAGTTCGAGCTTTGTCATTTGTTGACATTATTCCGTCGTTAGCTGTGATTGGCTGCCTGAGTGTTTATGTGAACGCCCATGATTGTTTTTAGAATGTAGGTGACGAAATTTCTAGTTTCTCCTCGTAGCACTTTATTTACAATATTTAATTAAAGGGATGTTTTAAAAACACGAGTAGTTCGCAGAAAGGCTATTCATTGGGTGTTTTCGTTTCAATTCAGGCACGGTTTTGTGGTCGAATTGTTTAACTTTGACAATATTTTCAAAAATGTTTTGGGAGCATTCTTGAAATAAAAAAACAAAAAAAAAACAAAAAAAACAGCACAAACGGCAAGCTTGGCAGATTGTTTGTTTTGTTTAAAGTGAATGACCATTGAAGCGTGCGAGACGCGAACGGACGTTTCTCCCATCTGTCGGAGATTACGCGTTTCACAGCTCGCTGTTTTGTCGCTTTTCAAACTACCGCACTAGGACGTTTTTGTGACAATTGCGAAATATATTTCGTTACGCCTAATGAATGAAAAAAAAAGTGATATATTTTGTTTGTTTGGCAAGTTACGTGTTTAAGATATTTTAACGGCCTGGATATCATCAGAAATCTGAAAGCTAGGTGTTTCGTTTAGAAGAAATCCAATATCATATGTGCAAAACTAGCCGGTCGATTACATGCCCTTGAATGACCGAATGTTTTGAAAATCTAGCAAACTCGGGATCGATTTTCTCAAAACCCCTTTTTCTATTTGCTTAATTTCTTTATTCGTGGTAAGGTATAACGGTGGTTTATTCGAAAATATAAATAAAAGTTATATTTTGTTTGTACGACCGGAAATAAAGCTTGAATCTTGTCGGATGTGCCTTCTAAAATGGCAAGCTTTGTTGCGGAGTAAAAAATCGTTTACTCCGCATTACACTAATTTTCAGGCATTTGTTAACGTACATGTCATGGTAAGTATTAATGTTAGATAATTAACCACAAACCTTAATAATGGCCGAAGTATTTCCCCAGGTAAGGAAGTCTTATTTCCGGTCATTTAAACGAAATACTATGTTTTCTGCTGATATTTTTCGATAAACCGCCATCATATAATATTACTAATAAAAACCTAAGCAAATAGAAAAATAAAATTAAATAAATTGAAAATACAGAAATTACGGAATCGACTCAATAAAAGAGCTAAGTTTCAGCCTTCTTATGATATCATGGTCGTTATAATATATTATATAGGTCACATGTAAGAACTTGCCGAACTTTGCAAATATTCATCAAAGATACAGAGATCGACAATTTTTTTTTTTTAGTTATACTAAAATATGTTGCTTTTTTATTGTTTCGATTTATTAGGACCTGATGAAATCTATCTCAAAATTGTCACTGAAGAGTCCTCGAGGCTAGGGCAGTAGTCGGAGAAGCGACAAACTAGTATGCGGTCAAATATGCCATCTCCGACAGGTGAGAGAAATCTCCGTTTTCGCCTCACTCGCTTCAATGGTCAATACCTTTAAAACAAACAAAAAATCTGCCAAGCTTGCCGTTTCTGCTGTTGTTCATTTCTAGAATAATCCCAAAACATTAAATTTTTTTTTTTTTGGGGGGGGAGGGGTTAAAATCAAATAATTCGACCAGAAAACCGTGCCTGTTTTTGAGATGGAAACCCCGACTGTATTTATAAATAAGACAAGGGAACGTTGCCTTATATTTAAACCCTACCTACATCAAAATATTTTTAAAAGGTTCAAGACCGTGCACTATCTACTGACACGCGAAGTATTTACAGGTAGGGAAAAAAACCGTTTTAATGACGTAATTGGCACACAGCAATTGTGGTGGTTTAGTGCCACAGTACATATGGGATGTCCCGTTAGTCATGCCTGGGGACTCTCCGGCGAGCAATGTTGTTGAATCTGAGACTAAACAGGTGCTCCGTCTGACATCTCATTTCAGCTCTCCGAGCTCAACGAGAGAAATAGCTCTTTCTACGCCAAGGACGTGCTTAGGCGCCCCAATACGAAGGCGTCCAGGAAAGAGGTACTATGGATTATCTATGCCATGGTGTGCGAATTTAGCGTTCGTCAGACCTGCCGCCTCGTTAGGTCACGCTTCAGCATGGGCTCTGAGGTGCAAGCGGACTGGTTCCGCAGCATCCGTGAGGTAACCGGCAAGGAGCTTGTACAGAGCCAACGAATGGGGGGACCTAACAAGGTGGTCCAGATAGACGAGGCGTTGTTTCGGGGCCTGCGCAAGGCCAACAAGGGACGCCTACTGGACGGCAACAGCACGCCCGGGAGCCGTCACAACAATTATGGCAACCGAATAGATGAGCCATGGGTGCTAGGAATGATCTGTGAGGGAACCAAGGAACTGAGGGTGTTCTACGTCCAACGACGTGATGCTCGCACCCTGGGCGACCAGATACGCCAGAACGTCGCCCCAGGGACCACTGTTTTCACCGATGAGTGGCGGGGCTACGTGTGCGTGGACAGTCTGCGAGACGGCAACGGGCCTATGGGGCTCGATCACCTGACAGTGAATCACTCACAGCGCTTCATCGACCCCATACCGAAAGCCAACACCCAGCTCATCGAGCAATCATGGGAAAAGTCGAAGCTATACCTGCTCCGAAAGGCGAGGGGCTGCAGCGGGAGGAACGCGAGGACGCCAGCTGGCAAAATAAGGACTGCTGCAACGCTGCAGACACACCTGGACTGGCTGTGGTGGAAATCGATGAACGGCCCCATCCGCTGCAAAGATCCCTTCCTCCGAGTCCTCGATATCATCGCTCGGCACTATCGGATGCCTTAGAGCACTCGGGGGATGCGATGGCGTTTGTTTCTTGACTGCAATAATATACGCTGAATGGGTTGCGAAATACTTAACAATTATATTCTTCATTTCACTCCGAGACTCTGTTTTGCCGGACGATTGGTTATTAGCAAGAGTTGTGCCCGTGAAAACGAGTGGGAACGGTGATTCAGTTGAAAGTTATCGCCCTATTTCTTTGACCTGTACGTCATGTAAGCTACTAGAGCACATTGTGAATAAGCAGCTAGTTTCTTTTATGGAGGACAAGGGCATCCTAAGTTATAATCAGCATGGTTTCCGGAAAGGGTATTCAAAAACAACCCAACTACTTGAATGCTATCATGAGATTTCTGGTTATGTTAATAATCGCCTGCAAGTGGATGCCATTTTTATAGATCTCTCTAAAGCGTTCGATCGAGTACCACATTTCAAACTAATTAATGTTTTAATAGACTACGGTGTTCCTTCATCGATTATAAGATGGATTAGCGCATATCTCAGAAATCGCCGGCAGTTCGTCGATGTAAATGGCACCTTTTCGGAATTGTTGAAAGTGTACTCAGGGGTTCCACAGGGCTCCGTCTTGGGTCCCTTGCTTTTCTTTACATGTTAACAGTTTTTTTTCTATCTGCAGTAACGGGCGCGTGAAAGTAAGAATGTTTGTCGATGATTGAACTATATATGCTCCCATTTCGTCAGTTAACGATCAGATAGAATTAAATGATTTTTTATATCGCATCTCATGATGTAGTGAAAAGAATATGATAGTAAACACCCAGAAAACGCAATACATGCACTTGACGAATAAGAAAAATATATTTTACTTTGACTACAAGCTTGACTATGTCAGGCTTACTAAAGTTGACAGCTATAAATACTTGGGTGTGGTTATCACTAGCGATCTGAAATGGAACAAACATGCAATTATGTAACAAAAAAGGCAACTAAAAAACTGTGGTATTTACGAAGGAAGTTGTATACGACACCTCCCTCGGTTAAGCTTGTTGCCTACAAAGCTTTTGTAAGACCAGCACTGGAGTATGCTTCCCAGGTGTGGGATCCCTGGCAGGCCACGCTTTCTAATGAGCTTGAAAAAGTTCAGTCACTTGCGGTGCGTACAATTTTCTCTGATTTCAGGACTAGGACGTCTGTGACGGAGCTAAAAAAGCAGGCAGACATGCCGCCCTTGGAAAAAAGGAGAATATGCCAACGCCTGAAATTATTTTTTTTCAGATTTATAATCATCTTTTAAAAATCGACAGCTCTAAATATTTAACACCCAAAAGCCACCGTTCAGAGCGCTTACATAACCCGAGAGTGCTCGAACCCATTCACGCCCGTATAAATATATTTAAAAAATCATTTTTTGTGCAGGCTATAGATTTTTAGAATAAACTTCCAGGTGCTGTTGTTGCTCTCGAGTCGATTTCTGATTTCGAAAAAGCTCTACGTGCGCTGTTTGAATAAAAAAAATATATGCATGTGTTTTTAGCACGCCTCTGTAAGCGGTTTTGTAACACCGGCTTTTTTTTTGTTTGTGTGTACGTGTGTGGTGTACAGAATGCACTGTACATTTCTTGTTTTGTATTATCTACTCCTACTTTGGCCCTTGTCAGGGCTGGCAGCATTGTGAAATAAAATAAATAAAAACATTTAAGATTCATCTAACAAAACATTTTGTGTTGATTTCCAAAGTGATCGAACTCGGAACTTTTTTACTCTAGAAGCACAGAAGCAATAAGCCTGCGCTTTTCACATTGGGCCTATTTCTCGGGTTTCCAAGAACTTTCTTAACATTTGGAATTTGGGTTGTTTTGTTATTTTATTTCACAACGTAAATTATAGTTATTTGCGGCACTGGGTCAATCCTGGGTAAATATTTGTTTGGGGATGTTCCTATTCCGCTTACAAATCGCCATGGTGCGCTGAGCCGAGGGTATTAAAAATATAAACCCCATTAATTATCTGTAACAGTAAGCGACCATCGTTTAGTCAAACATCCAGAAACAGAGTTTCTAAGTCTGCTAGAACGCCCTAAGCACGTGAAAAGAGGATATCGCATTTCAAATCGTTTGCTTCCCCACAACAAAGTACCCACAACAAATTGGCGAAGGACGTCCCCAACCGCATGCCCCTCTTTTTTTTTTTTTTTTTTCACGACAAACTTTTCGGGGGGCCCTTCGCCCTTCCCCAGTTTCCTTTTCACCCCTTTCCCCCTCTCTCTCTATTCCTCCTCTCCTTCCTTCTTTCCTCCTTTCCACTCCTCCTCTCTCTCCTTCTTTCCTCCTCCTCCTCGAGCCTAATGCGACGCCAGACGAATCAGTACCCATCTAGCCACGACAAGGACCCCTCCCCCCATTCTATCTCAAAAGAGATGACCAGCGCGTGCTCTACGATTTTTTTTTTCTTGTTACTAGATCGGGGTTTTTACTAGTCCAGCACGTGGCTGATAATTGATCCTTCCCTCTCTCTCTCTCTCTCTCTCTTTATCTCTGTTACTGAAAAAAGTGACGAATTCTACTAGCAATAGCTTATTTTATTCTCAACGCGCCCGCGAAGAGAGTTATTTTATAACTCTCTGGAGTTATAAAATTGAAAATCCTCACTAGGCTTCACGAGGCACTAGGAGTTACAAAATGCGACCCCTTTGAACATATGTATGCTTTTTTTTGTTTACGTAATAACAAGCTAAAAAAGTGACGTGAAAAGTAATAAATAACTTTTTGGTAATTCCTCAATTACTTTTGGGATACAGTAATTGATTACTGTAATCAGTTACATTTTTCACTAAAGTAATTGTAAGCGGTTACTTTTTTTTTCAGTAACGCGCACAAGACTGCTCTAAAGCGTAGCTTATTTGTTGGCACTATGACCGCCCTTATGTCTAATTCACATTGTGCGATTTTCCTCGCGATTTGGCAGTTAGGAGGTCACTTGTGCAGCAGACAAAGCGTGGTGGAAGCCGCGGTGCCCAACGTCACAGCGACCACGGACGGTGAATCGTGGCTCACTGCGAGCACCAGCCATCAGCACTGTTCGTCTACGGCGCTGCTCTGCGGCAGCAAACGGACGAACCGACCTCGTGCACAGAAACCTCGCCAAACATGCTGGAGGAGCGAACACGCGATTTCATTGGTTCACGTGCACGTGCACCTTGGGCTGCAAACACCGCACATAAAAAGGAGGTTCGAGGGACCTCGGAGAACCAATACCCGTAAATAGAAAAAATCAAAAGGGAAGAGAACCAATAGCCCCCTCTTCACCATCGCGACAACAAAAATAAAAGTGGCGGCACGCGCGCCACGCCGACATCTGTCCTTCGTCTCACCTGCTCCTTTATGCCCGCCCCGTAAGCTTCTTTTTTTTTTTTCCTTCTTTTTTTCTTACGGGCTTTTGAGATGCGTATCTCTTCTTTATGCGTGAGCAGCAACCTTTCTGGGCGTCTTTTAAAAGCCCGAGCAGTAGCACCCGCCGTCGCTCGTGCTGCTACCTCCCCTAGTGTGCCTGAATTTCAGAGTGTTTGCATCTGCTTGATGGGAGTCACGTGGTTTACGGGCCTCGTTTGCGATAGACCTTTTGCTGAATTCCCCGAGCATGAAGGAGAATGCTGGGAACGTAAGTACACGCGCTGCACGCGCTCGCCCTATCTGTAAAAAAAGATTCGAAAAACCAAAATAAAGGTTTGATGACGGCGTGCGCAGAGTGCCACGCGACAATGCAACGCATGCGCACTTGCGCTCCATCAGCGCAGGAAGCGTCCGCCATTAAATTGCAAACGCTCCCCGTGTCTTGAGTTACTTAAGTTACTCCCTCTCTTCAATCTCGGCTCTCTTTTTCCCCGGGTGAAGAACGGGGCTTTTCCGCTGCAAGCAAAGAGAAAGACGGAGACGCTTGAGCGCGCGCTCGTGCCAGGCTCGTGCGCGCGAGCCCGTCTGGCAGACGGCGTTGCGGTCGCGCGTTGACCTTGGCCCGCCGTCCAATCGGAGACTGTTCGGGACCGGGCCCTCTGCCAGGTGCTGCCCGAGGGGATCGCCCGCTCGCCGGCCGTTTGAGCCGGGCGCTGCCTGCCGCGCTGTTTGTGGTCGCCTACATTTTGTTGGGGCTGCGTTGTTTTGTGGAAGGTCTCGCTTCTGCTGCCACGCGCGCGCATCTGTGCGTCTGCAGCTTCGGAATATAAGCATATAACCGTCGTCGCGGCGACCATTTTTGTTGTTCCCGCTCTCCGCCTGGTCATGCGCGGAGTTGACGCACGTAGGCGGGAGAAAACGTGTCTTGCGCGCACCCTTGCACGTAGCGTTGCACGGAACGACGTTCCTGGTAGAGGTCTGCACGAGTACGGGCCAGCCCGCGGGCCGAGCTCGGGTTTCATGGCTATATTCATGAACGGCCCGGACCGGGCACGGGCCTTGCGTACAAGTCTACAAGGCGGGCCGAAACAAACCATACCGGCCGTTACTTTTTTTTTTTTTTTTAGCACCAATGTTTTTTGGTTGTTTGTTCGGTCGTTGCGGGAGGGACCACATTCAGAGAAGTCCAAATGCTTAAAGCATGTGTGTGTGCGTGTGTTTGTATGTGTGTTCGTCCGGCCCGGTGTCTGTGCACCTAATGCTTTCCCAAAGCACCAGCGCTCATTTTCGTCCCCTACAACGCCGCAGTCCTACAGTCGCTTCTCCCCATCGACGCGCACACGTACGCGCCTACACAATGTGTACACTCGCAGGAGTAT
Source organism: Ixodes persulcatus (assembly GCA_013358835.2). Classification (NCBI taxonomy): domain Eukaryota; kingdom Metazoa; phylum Arthropoda; class Arachnida; order Ixodida; family Ixodidae; genus Ixodes; species Ixodes persulcatus. Next base: position 8,120 of record JABSTQ010000850.1, read on the forward strand.
AAACCTTTCCAAATGAGAGTGTGGGGCCGGTGCCATTTTGAGTGTTCGTGCGTACGGCGCGTGCTTTGCTCGCTTTCCGAAGCTGGGAACACGCACGTCCTGAGCTGTGAAGATCGCACGTGGGGCTGTGATTTTGTAAACATTGGAAAGGTCTATACCATCTGTAGTACGTACGAGTGCGTGCATCCACAATATGGGTGAAGATGTTCCCTTCGAGGTTGCTTTTCCTAAACAATTTCTCACAGACCACCGCAAAAGACGGCTTCATTATTTTTTTATAGTTTTTTCGGCTATACACAGCGGGTGTGAACAATTTAGAACCTTGGCCGTCTTTCGTGCGAACTCGTCGCGACGTTTCCTTTTATTTGCAGCTTCAACACATTGTTTTGTTTGCTGTTACTTGCCATTTTTATTTTGACGCGATAGCAAATCTGGCGTCGGTGGCGTGACGAGACAAGGTGGCGTCGGTAGCTTGTCGCGAAATTCCAGATTGGTCGATAGGGTCATGACGTCACAGCCACATGACCTCTAGCGGGAATTTTAAACCACACAACGCTCACGTTAAACGTGACGTCACGCTTGGAATAAAAGCGAATAAAAAACCTGACATGCAATGCAAATTAAAGGTCGCCACATGTCTTAAATGATTTCGCTCTATAAAGTAATTAATTTGCCTTAAAGAAAAATTTGAAAAATTTTAGGCGGGAATCGAACTCAAGTTCCTTCAAATGCGAGCGAGACACACTACATACTAGGCAACGCAAGCCACGTTTTCTTTATTCTTTTTTTTTTTTCCGATTTCGACAAGAATCACACACCCAACAACCAATGATAACCGCAATAATAAAAACTCGTGCACAACAGAGAGGGCTCGAGTATGAATGTTAAAACTCTCTCAAGTTCTCTAGAGCGTCCAACGTTGGCACCCAATCGGGCGGACACTAACGTTGCATACACAGACTTCAGGCGGCGAACAGATTCCATAAAATAGAATCGAACGGGGCGCGTCCACAGCAGCATGTCTTACGGCCATTATACTGCACCATATTGCATGCAGGCCCACAAACATGCAAAGGTCAACCGGAATTTCGCGGTCTTTGTGAACAAGTAGGAACCTGATACCATGCGGCGTTAAGATAAACTTTTCTTTACTAGTTCCCTGGACAACATCTCAAAAAAGAAAGGCGTCCCAGCAGTCTCAAAATACATGTTTCGTAGTTTCAGGCATTTCGCATAGAAGGCAAACAACGCCCCAAAAAACAAAAAGCTTTTATTTTTTTTTTTCTGATGGAGCCAAGTTTTTACTAGGAGGGTGTTTGTGCGTAACTTAAAGTTCTAGGTTTTTACAGAAGGTGGTATTGACATTTTCTTAACTCTAGATAACACGTCCTGCCCTGGGCCAGCATGAAACATAGAACGGTACACAGGTATACAGGAAAGACAGTGTCAATAATATCTCGCGTAAGGCGTTTTCGGGTCACACCCGACAAATAATCAAGAGAGAAACGTACAGTCTTAAAATTGCAGTGGCTTAGCTCGGCTATGCCAGGATATGCGTAGCGTGAGCGGTCGGGCACGTCGCTCAGCCTCCTGGCGATGCCGCTTTGCTAGACGTTCCTCCCTTTGCTCCGGTGTCTCCGCAGCACGTTTAGCCTTCTTCTGTTCGTTCTTCCTACGCTCAACCGCTAATTGCCAGCCAACTACTTCGGGATCCGATGAGTTAAGCTTCTCCGCTCTTCTGCGCCGCTGAGCAGCAATTTCGCTCTCCTTCTCCATGGCTATACCACACTGGCAAACGCCCCGCTATGTGTATACCCCCACTGATACCTCTGCGCATGCGCACAAAATGAGAGGCGCTATCAAGCGGCTCCGGTGCAGCGTCAGACTTGGCTACTGCGCAACGGAGGCGCACAGCTGGGCACGCGCCGGCGCCAGTGCGTCTGCCACGGCTATGACGTCACTCCTCGGGAATGCGCAGACCGGCGAGGCGCGCGCGGCGGCGGCGGCTCCGGCGCGCCAGTTGTGTGCCGTGTGACGTCACTGCTCCTTGCGCATGCGCAGCACGGCTCTCTAGGAGCCACGCGAAACTGCTCAACCTCGGCCAGTGTAGCTCACGCTACAAAAACCGGCAGGCGTCAATCGCCTCGCGAAGAAAACTAGCTATTCGCCTTTGCTTTGTGTAACACGTAGAAACAACGAACGGTGGAATTTCCTCTAAGTCTTGCCTGAATGACAGGATTAGTTTGCTCTCTAAAAAACAAAAAATGCGAAACAACTTGCTTGACAAATAGATGTGATAGGGACAGCCCTCCTTTCTTGACGCAGCGAAACAGATTGTCACGATATACTCTTTCCCACCCAGACCGCCAAATGAATACAGAGAAAACACGGTGTAATTTTTGCACATTTACACTAGCGCATGCCAAAACCTGAAGTACATACCAAAATTTTGCAATTAAAAAGATTTTACAGACAGTGGCACACGTAAAAATTGACATATCCCACCCACCACATTTGCCAGCTTTCTCTCGCGTCTCCTGAATTACCGTCGACCAATATTCATGTGATCTTTTATCATGTTTCAGTGGAACACCAAGATACTCAGTTACTCAGTTTGCGATGACATAAAACTGATATCTGCAAAAATGTCAAGCTTCATGGCCCATGTCCCATGCCGAAGGCCGCAGCATTTTAGTCATTTAACGGCAGCTCGCAGTAAGACATTACTCCACGCACCGCTTCGACAATACTTCTCTTATCTTTACAAAAAACGGCAACATCATCGGCGAAAGGCAGAAGTTTTACTTTTATATTTTGGAGAAAAAATTCATTTATAAGTCGATTTTTAATTAGGTTTCTACGAAAGGGCTCGAGACATATACAGAACAGCAACGGGGACAGTGGGCAACCTTGTCTGACGGACGACTGTTCACTAATACGTGTTGTAAGCTTCCCGTTAATTATGAGCATCCTGTATATGCCAAGCGAACAAAGTTTAATACTGTTTTGCCTACTCCAACGTGTACGATCCAAGGAATTCTCTAGGTCAGTCTGAATCATGGCAACTCGGTCTAAATCATCGTCACACACCTCTAATATACTTCTCGCAATCTGAACATTTGTCAGAATCGAACGACCTATGATGCCACAAGTCGGATGCTCGCCCACAATCTTACAAATAACACTCTGCAACCACCGGGCTAGAACTTTCATTTGAACCTTATAATCAACATTACCAAGGGCTATTGGCCTGTAGTTCTTTTTATATTTTTTTTAATTTTTGTTCACCGTCAACTTTGGGTATGATAACAGTGTGGGAGTTTAAAGGCTGAACTCCATGGGACGAATATGCTGCGAATAACCGACGAATTTTGCCCGGCGGCTTTTGCTCTGCGCGTGGACTCAACACAGTGGCTGCTACGTCGCGCGCAAAGCGAGCGTGCCGTCGGGCGGCGTTCGCCAGTTATTCGTCACATAATTCATCCCATGAAGTTCAGCCTTAAGAAAGAAGGTGGTAACGTATTTGTCTCACATGCCTCAATTATTGCAGCAGGAAGATGGCCTGAAATTACGCCTTTCTACTTTTTATAAAATCTGTTACGAACTACAAGTCCGATGGTCTGTGTAAAAAGCGAGATGGAAGCTTGGAGTATTGGCATTCTTGAACCAACACCGTCAAAGTTGTTCTTATTTTCGTCGATGAAAGGAAAGTTAATTCGAGTGAATCCGTCATAGCGAGCGTTTCGTCGAATCACGAATCGCGTACGTTGGGCCTGCGAACTGTCGTATAGTTCCAAGATGCTTATGGTACGTTCTGTCGAGGAGGATGGAGGAATTCCTACTTCGTGATGCCTGTCCAAGAGTCGCCCAGAGGCTCTGATCTGGACACTTATCGAAAAAGACGGCGAGGAATCCGGCGGCCGTGATTGGGTGTCGCACTTGATTGACCTTGTCGCCGTACAGTCACGACGGTCAAATTCCTCGGCGATTTTTTCGCCAAGCTAAATTAGAGCCCCAGGTCAGCAGTCGTACTGCAGCAGCAAAAGTAGGCCCGGGCGCGTATTCAGAAAAGCTTGCGGCGTAGGTCAACGGGACATTTTCAACTCTGACTGGCGCGATATGGGATTCTTTACCATTCTCCGACAATTCTGAATTTCATCGGATCTTAGTTATCGGATATTGTCGAGATTAGAAGCTTCGGCTAGGTGGCGTGAGCAGCCGCTCGATTTAAAAGGGTTCACTCGTACCCATTCATTCATCATCCTGTCCATTCTGCTTTCAACTAAAAGCTGAAAACGTGCGTCTCGCCGCACTGGCGGATCGTAAACACTGCGGGTCACGTGACCGGTGCCGACCATCTTCGGTCCCGGGAGGAACCGCGCTACGGGTCAGACCAACGGGCCGGAACGCAGGTGTCGCGTGTACGCCGGGCACACGTCCCGAGCGTAGACAATCGATACCGGACTGTACCGCGCTCTATTTCTGGGCCCAATCCCCTGGTGGCCGTGGTCGCGCCCAACGGCCACCGAAGGGACGCAAATAGCCAATAAGCAGAGGCTTCCTCACGTCGCAGCATCGGCTATTTTTAGCCACTACGAGCGAATTTCCATCGGGCCTGAATAGCTTCGGCGGGGACTTTGCTTGTGTTTGTTTCTGTACCGGGGATGTCTCTTTCCTGCTTTTTGTAGGAAGTCAGTCGCACCAGCGTCCGGGGCGCTGACAGAGAGAGCGGCATGTCCTAATGCGCTTACATCATACAAAAAACGCGCTGTTCGCTGCAGAAATGATGCCAATAATTATTTGCGGACACGGCCGAAGCGTGTTCCGATCGTGTTTTTATTTCATACATATATGTGTGCTCCAAACGTGTCTGCAATCAGTTTTTTTGTGTGGCCAATGTGACCGTCATACAAGGAATGCCTCGGACTGCAGACCGTCATTTAATATCGGTCAATCGCGTTGCAGCGTTCGCCGTGCTGTGTGTCCTCACCTATATATATATATATATCCTACGCTGTGCCCTAGAGCATTATCACCTATAAAGCGCGAAACACATGCGCGTCAAAACTGTCCGATCCGACGTACGGACTGTCGGACAGTTCGAGACGCATGCTTCCGACGCCGCACCGTTCCGTTCAGCTCCGCCCAGTCCTGGGTATTCGTCTACCGGATCGATTGATGGATGCTAATGGTTGTATTTGTATCGGGCGGTAGCTTGCGCCACCTAGCCTAGAAATTAAAAATATTCTTCCTCCCCTCGCCCTTCGTTGATTTTCTGACTTATGTCTGAAGATTTTACGTGAGGTTACGTTTTTGCTGGTCCCAGTGAAGCGAGCACTGCGTATGCAAATCATGTGACTATGCACCCCGCGCATTGCTGCGTCTCTCCCGAAGTTCACGTGACACTCACACGGCATTGGAATGGCTCTTAGCGTCCGCTGCTGTCCATCGTAAGGTGAGACGGAGTATCTTCGGGTCTCGACTCGGGTGACCACCTTCCTGCTAGCGAAATGCGGGACATGCGGGGCAAGAGGGGAGGGGGAGGAGTAGTAAAGGATATTTATTAACACGCACATTACGAACCGAGCCTCTGTGAACACATTTAATATCCTGTGCTGTTTATACACCTGCAAAATGTATAGCAGCAATTAGGTTCAAATAATTTTCACTCCCAGTGACATATTTTTTTAATGCAAAATATGTTAATAAATGGGTCGAAGTTGAAAGCATAAAAATCGACTGCAGCAGAACTCGATGCATAAAATGGAAATAAGAAACAGTAAATCTTTTTGGGGTTATTGTTTCCTGTCAACGCTTACTTTTATCAACATGGGCCTACAAAAATTTTTAACATTATGTTCTTTTCGACCTTTGTGTGTTGCAGGCTTTTTTCCTTGTGTGGCTGTCTTCACTAAAAATAAATTCCGCAGCAACCCTTTCGCATTGACGCAGCGATTTGAAAATAATTACAATAATTTATATTTAATCATCTGTCGAACAATTTTCTCTTACAATATTTTGCCACCAAGGGGAGAGGCGCAAGGGCGCATGCGCGTCGGCTCTCCTGCATGAACGACGGTCGCTTCCCGCAATTCTTGAATATAAAATGGTGTACCATTGCGAATCACACGATTAGCAGCAACCTCTGCGCTTCCCCGTGTCCCGTTGTTCGGCGGCACTATGATTTACAGAGTGAATTTTACGACAGTGTGAAATGCAGGACATTTTTGAAGATTCGGAAATTTCACGCGGGACGCGGGACACGAGCCCTCAATGCGGGACAGTCCGGCGAGTCGCGGGACGGGTGGTCTCCCTAGTCTCGACGGTCTCGATCGGTCCCAGAAGGCCGGCTTGTTATGGATGCGTGAAATCGGCTGCTCGTTTTGTGCGCGCGGGAGACGATTCGCGTGACGCACCGCTACATCCATTTCCCCGGGCCGCGAGGCACCACCTCTTCCGAGATAGTCAGGTGGCAACATGACGTTGCGCCATCCGTGCTGCCGTGGGCTGCGGCCCTCCGACAATCGGACAGCCGTGCGGCGAACGTCTGACAAGTTGTTCGCAAGCCGGAGCCGGACGCGTATATACATTTCGCCGAGAGCACAGAGCCGCGAGGAGGAAAAAGAGAGAGAGGGAGGAGGAAAGGGGAAGAAAGGCCGCCGTGATTGGCCCTTGTAGTCACGTGGTACGCGCCCGGTTGTTCTGGCCGTCACCCCCCGCAAGCCTCGCCCGCGAGCAGACGCCGCCGGCGCCTTTGGGCTGCTGTGGCTGCCACGCCGGCCCCGCCGAAGTCAAAGGTACGCTGCGAGTGGGTAATCCACAAAACTGAAAATTTAGAAGTGAGATCGACGCTCTCACAGTAGACAACTCCCAATGTACAACCAGCGAACCTAGGCAGAGCACGGGAGGCACTCACTTGATCGAATGACATTTTAGCGAACACCCACGTTTCACCGAATGACACTTTAGCGAATAGTCGGACGCCGCGAAGCGGCGTTTTCGGGTGGGCCAAATGGGTTCACATTTTTGTAATGAGCCGACACAGACTGTCGCCGCGAAGCGGCGTAAGCGCAGCGCGGCGAATGGGTTAACGCGCACCCCCGTTATTCGCTAAAACGTCAATTCGCTCAAATGTCGCTGTTCGCCAAAACGTCATTCGCTCATGTGATATGGACCCATTTTCAGTTTTGTGGATTACACACTCGCAGCGTACCTTTGACTTCAGCGGGGCCGGCGTGGCAGCCACAGCAGCCCAAAGGCGCCGGTGGCGTGCTCGCGGGCGAGGCTTGCGGGGGGTGACGGCCAGAACAGCCGGACGCGTACCACGTGACTACAAGGGCCAATCACGGCGGCCTCTCTCTCCCTTTCCTCCTTTCTCTCTCTCTTTTTGCTCCTCGCGGCTCTGTGCTCTCGGCGAAATGGATATACGCGAGCCGGACGGAGCACCCGTCCGACGTTCTGGTTCGACGAAAGCTCTCGCGTCCCACGTCGTTCCGACAGTTCGCACGTCGGATCGGGCAGTTTTGACGCGCATGCGTATCACGCTTAAGGCAAGGCCGGCAAACGACGTCACTGTGAGTGGATCCCCGGTGGTCCCGACCCATCCCAAACGGCAAACGCGCTGAAGAAGCGGGACGCGCGTGCATCTTGGCGTTGCCGCTTGCTAGCGTATCTCTCGTTGTGAGATACGGCAAGACGCGCTGGCGCATAGCCTCCATTATTGGCGACGCTGACGAGAGCTAGGCGACGCTGCGTCAATCCATTCGTGAAAGGCGCCAGGTCGTGTCTTCCACGTTCTATCGTATTGCTCCCGGCAGACGAACGCCGAAGGATCGCGGAAGAAGCGATATCAGACGAAATGTTCTCCATGGCGGCTCGTATACATGGCGATGTCATGCGCCACCCGGTGACGTCATTTCAACGACGGATGACCATTCGGGTAGCGTGTGAATGCGCACGCACAAGGCAAGCAAGACATATACTACGATTTGGTTGAGGATTGTTCGCTTTCAGTAAGACATTACTTCAGTAAAGGCCGGTTCAGACACTTGCGTTTGAGTGCGTTTGACTGCGTTGCGGTGAGAACCGAAAGCGAGTCACCGGCACATCTGTGCTTCGTGTGAAGCGTGGAATCCAATTTAAGGAATCTTCTTGGCACGCGATATAAGCAGCAGGGATGTCCTGGTGTCTCGCTGCCGCAACGCAGTCAAACGCAACTGTGTGAACCGGGCTTTCGATCGCCGCACGTACGTCATCAATAATGGTGACGTACCTGCGGCGATCGATCGACGAAAAAACGGACGCCATCAGATTGTAGCAGTTCCTTTATAGAGTTTGTCAGAGCACTGCACGGGCCCAAAGCAGTCCGAAGGCCCGAGCCCGGCCCGGCCCGGCCCGCGTGCCGGGCTCGGGCCGGGCAGCACTCATTTTCTCGGGCCCGGGCCGGGCTCGGGCCTTCAGGCTGCTTTGGGCTCGTGCAGTCGTGTGCCGCACATTCTAAATAGACCCTTTCCGGAATTCAGTCTGGGCACTTTGATCACTATCATCATCATCTGAAAAGTGGCATATCTGCTATACATGGATTGCACGTGACGTCATATCCTTCCTCCTTTCTGGTGGCCAAAACCTGCTGTTATACTTCGTTTCACCTTATGTGCGAGCGAAGGCAAAGCTGGAAGCGCGAGCACGAAAGCTCTGTGCCTTCAGGCTTTGCTCGAGCGCGCGAGCTGGGCAGAAACGCAAAAAGCGCTGGTCTTGCGCTTCTAGCTTTGGCTTCGCTCGCAGATAAAGTGAAACAAAGTATAATGAAGCTGTGCTCACTCGTTTCCGCTCGCTCGCGACGCTCGTGTACTGCTCGTAGAATATGCACAGTAAAGGCTACGCTCGAGGAAGTTCGGCCACCAGAAAGGAGGACCAAATTACGTCAGTGCAACCTATGTATTCTAATGGCGTCTTCTGTTTACTGATGAAGGAAGAAGTTGAAGATGCTCCTAAGCAAATGATCCGAGGCCTACACATTCTAGACGTTAGCGCGACGTGAAGCAGGAATTGGATGCAAGAGCAGCGTAAGCGTTCATTTCTAACTCGGTCCCAGTCAATATGTTAGTAGCACACACTCGGCTTCAAAGCCCCTTCATGGAGAACCTATCAAGGCATCTATGAGGGTTGGCGCTTCGTTCTGACTGCTTGCATCTTTTTCGCCATCGACACTGAAAGAGATTGAAAAAGAACTGTACAGTGAAGGGAACATTCTAGTCTACCGTTGACTTGCGAAAGTGACGGTGCCCCATAAAATACTGCAGACCACAGGCAGAGCCGTATATTAGGAGAGTTTGGACAATAGGCGGAGCAAAGGCCGCCGCCAGCGCCGAATATTCCCCCCACGCTTAGAGCGTAAACTAAATTTGTGACACAGCGTCGACCAATCAGGAGACCTCTACTCCATCTCACAAATGTCGAAAGTGAAGACAAAGGCACAGGCACGTGAGCCTAGCTCAGCGAAACGCTATTGTTTGTGCGAGACCTCGTGCATAGGAGGCACTTTCCAAAGCCACGCGCTCGTGCCCATGCCTTTGTCTGCACTGCTAGAACAGCGTCCTGAGACTGGCTGAAAGAAAGCAGTGCAAAGGGTGGGGTGCGCGAGCGTCTTGAGACGCGGAGTTCCGCTCGGCACGGCTCAAATTATACTTCGTTTCACTTTACCTGCGAGCGAAGCCAAAGCTAGAAGCGCGAGAACAGCGCTTTTTGCATTTCTCCCCAGCTCGCGCGCTCGAGCAAAGCCTGAACGCACGGAGCTTCCGCGCTCGCGCTTCCAGTTTTGCCTTCGCTCGCACATAAGGTGAAACGAAGTATAGACCTTTCCAATGTTTACAAAATCACAGTCCAGCGTGCGATCTTCACAGCCCAGCACGTGCGTGTTCGTCGCTTCGGAAAGCGAGCAAAGCACGCGCCATACGCACGAACGCTCAAAATGGCACCGGCCACAAGCTCGTTTTTGGAAAGGTCTATAGTCGTGGCACAAATTTAGAGCACGCGACCATCGCTAGGGGCTGTTTCGCGGCCTGTGGTTGGCCCGAGATGCTCGCCTATTCAAACCAATGTATGGCCAAACTCTCTCAATAAACGGCTCTGACCACAGGTTCATTGCCGCCATTAGTACGGTAAAAGTTAAACTGCCATTTGAGTCACCAGATGGCACTGAATTCCGGAAAGGGTCTATTGTTGATAGCAAAAGGCGTGCTCATGGATATTTTAGGTTCAATTAAATCAAACAAGCGAAGAGCAAAGTCACTACGGCGCTGTTCCAAGAAAGAAAAGAACAAAAAGACATCTTGCTCTTGGAAATCCTTCAAGTGGATAAAAGCAAACGTATGGACTTCACCAAGCGTAGTGGGAGAGTGCGCGCTTTATGCTTTGACAGTTTTTAGGTTTAAAGGGATACTGAACCAAAGAATTTAGTGTCCATAATAAGTGGCGCACGTTCTTTCCACGAGCCAGCAGCCGCCGGTGTGCGCGAGCACACGCAACAAAAATGACGTCAAAGGCCTCCATTTGCGCTTAAGAGGACAGTGAAATGCATGGGCTTCGGGCCAAAGGAAAATAAAGACAGGCTTTTCATCTCTACAAGTGAAAGCTACGTGTTTGTTTGACCAATTAATCGCTTACTTTTTACACCAGACACCACTGTGTAGATGAAAAACTTGTCTTTATTCTCCTTCGGCCCGAAGCCCATACATTTCACTGTCATCTTAACCGCGAATGGAGGTCTGTGACGTCATTTCTGTTGCGTGTGCTCGCGCACACCGGCGGCTGCTGGCTCGTGGAAAGAACGTGCGCCACTTATTATGGACACTAAATTCCTTGGTTCAGTATCCCTTTAAGCCTGCAAACTTTTTCGTGCTCGTGTTTATAATCTGCCGGGCTCGGGCCGGGCTCAAGCGCATAATTAAAATGTTTTGTCGGGCTCGGGCCGTGCTCGGCCTTGTGTCTAAACATTATGTCGGGATCGGGCCGGGCCCGGGCAGTGTCTCTACCGGGCCCGGTTGGGACGGGACTAGAAATTCCGGCCCGTGCAGTGCTCTAATAGACCTTTCCAAAAAAGGGGCTCCTGGCCGCTTCCATTTTCAGCGTTGGTGCGTATCGCGCGTGATTTGCTTGCTTTCCGGAGCGACGAACATGAGCGTGTTGGGCTGAGGAGATCGCAAGCTGGTAAATAACTGCTCTTGTAGCGTAAAGGCCAGTCTACGCACTTGTAACTGCATACGACCAGAAAGGCTAAAAACCTGTTTTTAAGCATCTTGTGACTGCTTACGACCGTCTGCGCAGCCTTCGTGAACAATCACAAAAAGCTTCAAACATTTTTTTTTTTTTTTTGCCGCTCTGGTCGAAAGCAGTTGCAAGTGTGTGAACCAGCCTTAACTGACTTAGGACAACGAGACACTTAATGTGTTTGCATTTTTGACATCCCGTGGAGACGTGACTTCTGCCGTTTCTTTGTGAAGCGTGATTTGCCTCCGGTGGTAACCAAAAAAAGAAATATTTACCCGTCATTGCCACCCCGCGATAATTCGTTACATCGTAAATTAGTAACATCCCAGATTTATATACTCGAGAATGTTCCTATTGAGCGCACGGACACGTGAATTTCAGGGATCGTGAACGTTGCGACGATGCTGCGGCTGCAGAACCACCATGCGCCGAATGACTACCGTCCGTGCCGGTTTCTGCACGCAGTGCACGCAGTGGCCAACGACGGCATGCGCTGGGGGATCGCGAGGGCGCGATGCCCGCTGGAGCACCCCTCTAACGGGCTGGACGAATAGGACGTGCTTTCTGCAGTTCGTAGCATTTGCTTACCGGAAGTGGAAGTTTTTCTCCGGTTCCGGAATGGAGCCGGTCCGGTTGTGTAGCAGACGACAGCTAGGAGAAAAGGAGGAAAGCCGTGCTGTTTGCTGTCATATCTTCAGTGAAAACGGACGCGCGCGCCGAAACCTTCACACTTGTAACGCGAAAGTATTAACTGTCCCATAGAGCGTAGCCGGCGTTGTCTATAAGAGCGAAACGAGCAATAAATTCCCATTGGCTGCGACGCGTCATATCAGATGCTTCGTCACGGAAGCCGGCGGGGCCGCTCAAGGCTGGTGGGACCGCTCAAGCGGACGCGCCTCAGAAATACAACACGAAGAAAAGCACGGCAACGCAAATACATCGTCGCGGAAGTCGTGGAGCCGGAGGGAGCGCCGCGCTTGCGCAATGGGGGAACGTGATGTCCCCGCCGGAGTGCCGTGTGAAAAAGGAAGACGTGGCACGCTGCTTGTAGGAATGAGCTGCGTGTAGGAATGCTTTCATATTCTTACATGTAAATAGTGTTAAGTGTCTTTAACGAATGTTTTAGAAGCGTGCGCGCTTTCATTGCTGTGCACGGCAGAAAGCGTGTTCTGTTTAAATATCCCTTAACGACAATAAAAAAAATAATATGGCAGTTTGATGCTTTAGAGCAGTGGTTCTCAAATGGGGGTTCGCGGACCCTTGGCGAAGGCATTTTAGGGGTCCGCGAAGCCCTGCCTCCTGAGCCAAGCCCGGCAATAAAATTTATATATCTTTTTTTTTAGATTGAGAAGAAACGTTCCAATTTTCGGGTGACTTTTCTCGTGGGTATGTCAGTTAGAGAAATCTACTTCACACAGTCCTTAGTTTTTCAATTTATTAAATCATTAACATAATTAATATATAACTTTCCCTTCCCCTCACCACAAACAGGGTCCTCCATCATCTCTGCCGATCAACAAGGGGTCTGCGAAACATCACTGGTTGAGAAACACTGCTTTAGAGTCTAAACCCATGTTACGGATAAAAGAAAACAAAACAAAAAAAAAAAACAGGACGCGGGATGGCCAAACACGTTTGTCGTGTAAGGCTCGTCAAATTATGAGGCGCTGGAAAAAAAACAGCCTCCTGCTTTAAGTCCTTATTTCGAACTCGTTTTGTTCGCGTTCCACCCATTGAAAAGCATGCGGGAAGAGCCTCAGCACGCACCTCGTATCGCTGCGCCGCAGTGTACTTCCGCAGCAAAAAGGTCGTCTGCTTTCACCGCCGTCACCGTAGCAACGAATGCCGAATGACCTTTTCGGACGGCGCGTGTATTGCGTGTATCACAAGGGAACGTGTAACCCCCCCCCCCCCGGGCCTGCGTTCACGCCGCTTCGCGGCGACAGTCTGCCCGCTGCTCATTACAAAACTATTAAACTTTGGCTAGCAGACGGCGTTTGGAAAATCGGCGTTCGTTGCCATGGTGACGGCGATGGGAGCAAACGGCCCTTATGCTGCGGAAGAACACTGCGGCGCAGCGATACGTAATGCGTGCTGAGACCCTTCCCGCGTGCTTTCCAATGTGCGGAACGCGAACAAAAAGAGTTCGAAATAAGGAATTCACGCAGAAGGCTGGTTTGCTCCAGCGCCTCATAATTTGAGAAGCCTTGCACGAAAAGCAGGCTTTACAGCGGAGCTGTTAAGGGCTAGTTTCCCCAGGATCGTGTCCCCCGCAAAGAAATGTCGACGCAAAACTCTGGTTGCCGCCGTCGCTCATAGATGGCGGTAGCTGTCCAGAGTGTTGTGTTTGCCGGTTGTCCGCTTGCCGCCGTCGCTCATAGAGGGCGGCAAACTTTCGAGCCTTTCCACCAAGGAGGATAGAAGGGTAGGAGAGGGCATGACGTCCGCCGCGTAGCCTCCACAAGCCATGCTCCCTTGACGCCTCGTCTCTTTCTCATTTTCCTTCTTACTCTCCTCACTTCTCAGCCCGACACGTGACCGTAGCTAGCCTCTGTCTAGCTATGGTGTACTAGAATACACCACAGTCCAGCCTTCGATCTGATAAAACCTACCGGGCGGAGCGCGCGCAAGCCTGCAAGGAATCCTCCTAGAATCAACCAGCCATCTCGCACGTGACATGTCACGCGCACCAATCGCCAGAGAGATCTGTGGTCACGCTGGGCACAGAATCGTTTAAACTTTTTATGACTAGGCTTCACCAATATTGCAACGTGCCCTCTCCTAGTACTTATAACCTCCTTGCTTTCCACTCTGGCTTGCCGACTTGCGGCCGGCCATTACTTCATTCCCACCATAGTACAGCTTCGCCGGTCTTCCTTCTTCACCAAAGTGGAAAGGCTAAACGTTTTTTAGACCGGTGTTTGGAGAGAGGTTTTTTACAACAACATGGGTCTAAAGGATCAATGTGCCGAAAATATTTACGCCGCGAGACGGAAATTATGTGGAGGTCACGGCCCGCTCTAAGCCCCGCCCTTCACTACTGGATTCTCTTGGCTGCTCGGCCAAACGCGTACGCAAGCCTATCGTCTCATTGTCGCGACGTCCGGTTCGTCCAGTCTCGTGTCTGACATCGTCTGCTACTCATGCGAGCAGCCGCGCTGCGGCGTCCGGCATCGTGTGGCCCCGTCTGCTATTCTGCCACCGTCTACCACCGCATGCAGGCTGCGCCAGACTCGACCATGAAAGAGGCGCTACAACATCCCATCATGCACAAGCCACGGTTAAATACAAGCGGCTCTCAGCATTTGTCAACTAAGCAAACTAAACGCCTTTCGCTAATGGGCTGTGATACGCCAAACTAAATTGCGTCTCGCGGCGTAAATATTGCGCTACGCACGTCACGCCGTGACGCCTCGTAGCAAACCTACCTTCAATTTTCGAGTATTTACAAACAAGCATCGGGAACGGCGTTCACGCTGCAATTAAAACAAAAAGAAAAAGGTGTATACGTACAACCCGGGCCGGGTCATAGCTAGCAGCGCGCAATAACGAGCCGATTACGCGAATCCAGTGACGCTCGCGCTCCGAGCCGCCAACTGGTCGTCAACCGCATGCAAAGGCCACCCGTCTCCGTTCGTGCAGGGAGGAGATACCGCACGCATTCGGCGTAATTTTCTCCGCCGGCGACGTAGCTACGTCTGTCCACCGCGCGTCACGCGCGGTGACGTTGCGTGACGCCATGCTGTGACGTCGCGCCGTGACGTCACGCGTCTGGGACTCCAGGAACCACAGCTGGTGCCGAACGAGAGTCCGCGCGCTTATATAAGCGGCGGGAAGAAAGTCGCTCGGCTGGCTGCTGGATCAGACTGACAGGATGCCACCGGATCGCCAGCATGCAACAGTAAGGATTTCTTTCATTCAAACGTACTGTTTACGAACAACTTCACCTTTGCCCGCACCAAACGGCTAGGTGGCGCAAGTCGCCGCCCGACTCATATGGTTCAGCGGTAACCATTCATTTATCCATCCATTCATCCAGAGTATTGTACTTCATTTAAAGTGGGGCAACAGCCACGAAGATACATACGAGCCACCGAATCCGAAACCAGATTCGCCTAAAGCGAAGCGCATGCGCCGTACCGACAGCAGCGCCCCCGTCGCAGCGTGACGTGACAAACGTACCTTTTTTTTTTTTTCCTCTCGCTCCAAGGTCACTGTTTCTTGCGGGCGCCGCCATTTCGGTGAAGAGCGCGCTGTCGTTCAACTCGGGCGATATCGTTTCGGTTTGTCGCAAACTGTTCTAACATAAAAAAAAAAAACGGAACAGCGTGTTTCTTTTTTTTTTTTAATTTTCATATAGAACTTTAGACAGCTGGCAACAATGACTTTTAGCACCGAGATGGCTGAAATATCGTTACTCCGAAGAGACGAAAAAAAAAAAATTCGACTTGCGAAAAATGAAAATCAAGGCCAAGTAAAACGAGAACTAGTGACGTTTACACTTAAAACGTGAACACCTTTCAACGGCATGTGGAGAGCAAAACCTTGTTTTGCTGTGTGGCACCTGAAGGGGGCGCGCCGCTCCGCCTTGGGAGCATTGTTGGCAGTGCCACGAACGACAGCGTCCGCGTCACGTCGCATAGTGAAGCGCTGCCCGCTCTTCCCTCTTCTACAGCATGTAAACTAACCCTTCTAAGGCAGTTTAGACGGCCCGCGAAAATCGGTTTCTTAACGTATCGCGCTGAAATTTACGACAGAGGTGCAAGCAGGTGGTGGAAGTTTAAAGGGGCCCTCCAACAGTATTTGAGCGTCTACTTTTTTTTGCGGTTTCTCCACGCTAGTGGTCCCGGAAACCCAGTGGACAACGAAAGAGTTTAAAAATATTAGCGCATCATATTTTAATTTGACAACTCGGAAACACCTCCTCCGACGGTGGCGCCGCGAGGTGCCGAATGCGCGCGCATAACGACGCTCCCTTTCACTATACGTCACATTCACTGGGTTTCGTGATTGGCGAGAGCCGTCCCAGAAAATTTGAAGCGGAATAAAGTATATCACACGTTAACCGTCATTATTTCTCTAAAAAGTCGTTTTTATAGAGCTAATAAAGTTGCAAAGTAAAGTTCAAAAAGGGCGAAAACAACGCCTCGACGCTCATGCGCGCCTCCCAGCGGCGAAGTACCTCCTACTCGCCGAGGTGGCTCCGGTGGCGGAGTTGCGGGAGACGAGGCTTCCGCGGCTGTCGAAGCGGACTCGTCGCGGCGCTTGCGTGGTGTGTCCTCGTACGGCGCGACGCCCAGCTCCGCACTCCTTTGTAAGAATTCGGCGCTCAAAATCCGATAAGCCCGGTAAATTCATCGATGATGGCAACCCGAGTCCAAAGCTACGATGGTTGCAGCGAGGCCTAATGGCCGACCGGGCCGACGGGCGATCAACCAAACTCGCGTCCAATTGGCCAACCGCTTTGCTCCAATCGCTAAACTGTTTCATTTTACGTCATGAAGCGCAATGCTTTGCTTATTTAAAGTTGTTTTCTGCAAAATTTAATTTGCTAATAACTCACAAAATATTGCGAATTTCTGTAATATCTTTTTTCCTCGGTGTTCCTGCTTTCATGGAGCTCCGTTTCAGCGCGAACTTCAAACCAGTCAAAAAATTGTTGGTGGGCCCCTTTAAAGAAAAAAAAATCAAGGAATGAGCTTAAAGGGGCACTGACAACCCAAAGGTCGTATTTTTTTTTATTGTCTAAAACGATGCAAGTTGCAGTCACAGACACGCAAAAAAAAACGCATCGCGAAAAAAAATTTCCCCGCGCGCGCGTGCGCCTTTTTATTTTTGGCGTTTAAATTTCCCGCGCTCACCTCCTCGCTTCTTTTGATCGGTGACGTCAAAAATCAGGAATTTTAGAAGCTTTGCAGGTGACATTTCTATAACATTTAATAACGGCAATCGTAAAACATGCTTTTTAACGCAATTGCGAGCGCCCTACGGCCCCTCTTTCTGAAATACCAGAAATCAGAGTTCGGTGTGATGTTGCTTCCTAGATTTGTACCCTCCCTCGGAAAACTTGGCGGCGTCGTCGGCGAGCAACACGGCGAGTGGGGAAAGAAACCGGTTCTTTCGCGCCGGCGTGATATCACCTCCATCTCGCTTGGGGTTGCCGTGGCAACGGCGGAGGTCTAAAAAAAAGTCGAGTCTCAGGAGACCGCAAAATTTGACTCGCTGTACTGGCGCGGATCGCGCGGGAACTTCAAATTCGGCATTTGGAAATTGTTTTTTTAATTCACAAATACTGAATTTTCAAGTTTCGAATTTTGAGGGTAATGTCCCGGCATCGTTTTCAATCGTTTCGGATAATAAAAAAAAATATGATTTTGACGTGTCAGTGCCCCTTTAACTCGTTCAAAAGAAAAATAAAAAGAAAATTGGTCGGTGTATAGGTGTACTATGCTGCATAAAGTTCTGTAGAGTTACGTGTGGGTGGCACAAGAAATGAGAGGGGTTCTCGTTCACACAGTTGGGGATTGACTGCGTTAAGACTGCTTGCGTCGAGATATTGCCATGGCGACTCGTACCGCGAGCCAATGGGGAGGCGCTATGCTGCACGACGGAACGCAGCGCAACGCAGTCGATGCAACTGTGTGAACGAGCCTTTGCCGCTTCGCCGAGTCGCGCGAGAGAATCTCGTGAACTGTCCGTGCCGCAGAGCACGCGAGCTCGTCGGCTTGGCCGCTGTCCAGAGCGATGAGCGAAGACTGTGGAATCACGCAGAGCCGTTTACACTGAGAGAGTTTGGCCTTCTTAAGGAGATTTTGACAGCCTGACAACCACAGCAGCGTA
>JABSTQ010000851.1:0-44732 GCA_013358835.2 Ixodes persulcatus
GGATGTTTGTTGATTCTGTGAAATTGTGCTATATTTGGCTTCGTAAATTGACGCCATTTTTGTTGCACAGGATTCCTCCTTGTCTGAATCTTCAGAAGACGACTCGATTCAGAAGAGTCAAGTGAAGACGACACATTCTATGACGCCTCCGATGAGGCGCCTGTCTGTGGAATGGAGGGAAGTTTGCCATCAACGATGAACGTGTTTGTAGTGGGGGGTGACTAAAGCGGAAACCCTCATTTTGATTATTTTGTTTGTAATCCGCAGCGGGCTTTCAATGACTGGGATGAAGGACGCCTTGTTTCTGGTAAGCACCTTTTTGGGAGGCAGGTTGTGCCTAGCTCCCTCTATATGTTTGAGAAGTCTCTAAACTTCTGTAAGTATTTCGATCTCGTTTATTGCTGTTTATCTTGTTCTGTTAAATTGACCTCAACTGTTCAGAAGGACATACAGAAGTGCCGGATTTGTAAAAAGTTGTTTGACTTAAGGAAATCTGATGTATCTGTTTTTTTTTTTACAGCCTCATTAGCGTCTCAGCTGAGAAGTGTTCGAGAGAATTTTTTCGATCACAGCTTCTTAAATACAAGGTTTAATCGACCAAACAACCCATTTTCTGACATATATGTGATGGACATATGTACAAGAACTTATGTAAAAAGTTCTCAGTTCTTGGAAACCCAAATAACATTCCTTTTACCTTTAACACAGATGTGTGCCTAGTCTTTAAAAGTAAAAATTGCTCTATCTGGCCTCTTCAACTTATTATAAATGAACTCCCGGTCTTTGAGAGGTTTAGGAACGTCATTCTTTCTAGTGTGTGGTTCGGAAAGAATCACCCTCCGATAGAGCTGCACATGAAATGCTTTGTGCAACAGTGCATGCTTCTGTGTGATCAGGGGTTTGTATGGAAGCGTAACGGCACTGAGGTGCTAACTAAGGCTTTCGCGGTATGCTGCAGTGTGGAGTCAGTGGCCCGTTCTTTGTTGCAAATTATGATGCAATTCAACTCCTATTTTGGTTGCAGTTGGTGCCTGCACCCTGTATCTCTCGTTAACAGGTCAATTCGCTATACGGTCTTCGCAGAAGTAGTTGATGACAGACAATCAACAAGTACAATCCGTGACATGCGTGAAACTGCATCACAGGGTGTTATTTGCAGAGGGTTTAAGGGTTCGTCTGCATTGCTCAACTTGACATCTTTTAACGTTATTGAATCCTTTATTTCGGACTACATGCATGCCGTCCTCCACGGCGTGTCTCAGACACTTTTTAGCTTGTGGTTCGACAGCAACACTGGAGGGGGGTATATCTTGGAGATCCGGCAACTGTGAGGCTAGTAGATCGCAGAATGAAGACCTACAAGCCTCCTTCTGAGCTAGGCAGGTTTCCTCGGGGGGTCAGTGAACGAAAGCTTTGGAAGGCGCAAGAGTACCCGTCATGGCATCTGTATTATTCGTTGCCGGTCCTCTATGGCATTTTGCCAAAACCCTTTTTTGGGCACCTCGCTCTCCTTGTACACTCCATTTTTTTGCCTAATTCAGGACACACTTACAGGGGACGACATGAACATGGCCCAAAGTTTTTTAACGAAATTTGTGATCAAATACTATATGCTATATGGGGACATCAACATGGTTTTCAACGTTCACTTACTCCATCCAGCACCTGGCAAAGGATGTCTGTCGTTGGGGGCCTTTGTGGACCCATTCCGCCTTCTGCTTTGAGTCGTGCAATGACGTGTTGGTTAAATCTATCAAGGGCAACCGTGGAGTAGCGATGCAGGTGTTACACAAAGCCATACTTAAACAGTCTGTAAATTTTTATGTCCTAATTAAAGGAACGGATGTAATGAAGAGATCCCTAGCAATTTTAAAGGATGAAAAAAGGTGCCACTTGGGGGACAGAATCTCTAGCGTAACTCTTTTGGGCCAAGCACAGCCGTCCAAGTTCAGCGATACCGAAAAAGGATGCATTATTCCTGCCCTTGGTACAGTTCCTTCATGTCTTTCAGTCTTCTTAAGATTCATCGCTGGAGGAGTTGTGTATCATTCAGCTCAATACACACGTAATCAAAGAAGCAATGACACTGTTGTGTTCTTCAAGGCGAAACGTTCGGCCTTATTCGTTCAATCTTTTCTTACAGGCTTAACAGTGCACAGGAAGTTGGTTTAATTGTGGAGGTACTCGAAGTTTAAGATGCAGCATTTTGTGGTGCTCCCCATATTGCAGTTGGGGTGTTTTCTTCCTTCGAAATTGTCGCTGTTTCGGCACTTTTGAGGAAGACAGTGCGAGTGGATGTCGAGAACTCTACGTTTGTTTGTAAGGTTCCCAATATTCTTAAAATTAACTGATGCAAGCTGGGCTGCAGTCTTAGTAGGTCACCAGTTTTAATTTTAATTTGTCTGCTTGTTTAGGGTCTCTTCCAAATTGCTTCTTTCAAATTAGTTTTTCGCTGACTACCTATGTTCAGTGCGGGCATGCCAATGTACCCTGGTGCTTCGTTGCATGCCACCATGCCATTTACACTGGTTGTTTTTCCCGACCTTAGCTAGCTGCTTTGTGGTTTTCCTGATTCTTCTCTGACTTTTCCAGATGTCTTAAATTCTCTAGCAATTCCCAGTTTTAGTGTTTCAGTTGCATCTCATGCCCGAAATCTGGGAATTTGTGTACTGTTGACGTTTGCCCCAGGTCCTCCGAGCTTTGATGCATTAACACACTTGACCACAGATCCTTCTCTTTGAATGCCGTTGAGCTTCCATTTATATTTATATTTATACTTTCAATGGTAGGTGAGTATAGCCCAGAATCCCTTGCTTCTGCAGTGCAAGATTTACCTCCACATGTCCAGAGCTGTGGTGCGTTAACACACTTGGTCACCAATTCCTCGTAACGCCGTTGCGCTTCCATCAGGGTGTTTATCAAATTACTGATTTTAAATTCCCTGACTGTTTCAGATTTTTCCCTTAGAGTTTCTATAAAACTCCTTGACCATTTGTGGGTCGAAGGATGACATTTTAGCAGCATTATTTAGCATAGGTGTGCCAATGTGCAACCGTCGCACTTCATTCCGCGCCGCCGTGCCACTTTCTCTGGTCATTTTCCCTGATTTAACCACCTTTCTGACAATTTTCCTGATAATTCCCCGACTTTTACAGATAATTCAAAATTCCCTGAAAATTTCAGCCTTTCCAGGTTGGTAGACACCCTGTTCCATGCATATTTGAGGAGCGTTTTTGTTTTTTTTCTAAGAGCCAAATCCATGTGAAGCGAAACTGAAATAAGGGGAGAATGTTTGCTTATAAAATTAGCTTTTAACTAGGCCTATAATGCGGCCACCTGTACCATGGTTTTCATTGCATATTATGACTGATTTCGGCTTGCTACAATTTTCGGAAACGATGCACACCCACATGCACACCGAATTTTAGCAACACTTGGCTTAGTTGGGGTTTCTGGACTAAGCTCATTTTGAGAAAAAATACTGCCGTATAATCTATTTATGTATTTAATATAGGGAGAGGATTTCGAGCCCAGAATCCCTGGCTTCTGAAGTGCATGCTTTCCCTTCTCATTCTCTAAGCTGCAGTGTGGCAACACACTTGGCCACCCATTCCCCATTCGAATGCCATACTTTGATGCTTACTTGCGTGCATGCTTTCAATGTTCTCTTATACCCCCCCCCCCCTCACTCAAATGTTATCGAACACTTCTCTGAAACGTGGATTCTTGTAGTATTTTATGAATGTTGTGAACACATGGGCTTGACTGACACTTAGAGTCATTACAGTGGAAATTTGAAATATGTTATCTGATAATATTTGTAACATAGCATCTCATTCAAAGAAAACTATTTGTCCTTCTGTTCGCTTTGCAGTCGAAGGTCATATTCTGTGGTTTGAGAAACTGCCTCCATGTTAGATTCAGTTGTCGTTCTGCTGTGGAATGATTGTTTTGCTATGCACAGCTGTTATTGTACTAGTTTTTCGTGTCTCATTTTATGGCCATTAGATGCATAATAAATAAATATACTAAGAGTTCAATCAAGTCCTCATTGTGCATATTTCCCTCAGAAATGCCTACTTATACCTGTTGTTACAAATGAGAACCTGTGGGCACTCATAATATTGCAGAACATATGTCCGATAAGCCAAGAACAATCCAGAACACAAGACTGGCAACTTCAGAGTAATGTCGACTAAAGAAAAACAGTCAGAATGAGCTGCGATGCATGAGCGAAAGATTCTGTAATGTATATAGTTTCTTCTCAAAAGCATATATGCTGGTGGGCATGAGTCAAAATAAGAAAGCAGCTGTTATAGCTTACTGTCACATACAAAAATGCAAGCAGCCTAGGGCTAAGTACTTTTCCGCGCTTTCAGCAACATGACTAGTATAGGCTTCCTGAAGGTTTCCCACAGACTTCTTAGAGTGCTCACTGAGTATGTGTAGGATACCTACAGTCTCCCACACAGTGTCCCGCATGTCCTATAAAGCCCATGGTCCTGATCAGATCGCTTGGATTACCTAAAGCCATCCACAGAATGTCCCATAGAAACTAGTCCTATACCCGCAGGATGTGTAGGTTACAAAAAGCAACCCGCACAGCCTCCCACATGTCTCGTAGACCCACAGCCCTATCCCCACATGTCTCGTAGACCCACAGCCCTATCCCCACAGGCTGTGTGGGTTACAGAAAGCAACCCACACGGTTTTCCACATGTCCCATAGACCCACAGCCCCATCTCCACAAGGATTTTGGGAGACCTACAGAGACCCACAGGTGTCCCATAGAGCTATGTAGGACCCCGCACAAATTCTCTGTGGGTACTCTGTGGGTATTTGGACCAGGGAAAGAAAAAACCCTTTTTGTGGCGAGGACAAGAAAGAGCACAAGCTGATCTGCTGGACGGTAAAGCTGCCGAAACGCACGAGCTGTGTAACTTCTCGTCTAATGAGCCCTCCATCCTCGTAGACATCAGGATCAATGAACAGCCAACAATAATGGAAGTCGACTCCGGATGCATCTTCTCTGTCATCAGCAAAAGAACAATGGCACGACTTCGCATTCCGAAGCAAAGGCTGCAACCATCCACTGTTGTGCTGAAAACCTACAGAAAAGAACCTGTAACCGTTCTCGGCAAAGTACACGTCATGGTACGACACAAAGAAAAGTCCGCAACTCTACCACTTCTAGTGGTCAAGGGAGAATATGCAAGTCTTCTTGGACGAGACTGGTTCAAGCCTCTAGGAATCGGACTCACTGGTGTCCATCTGCTCGAGACTGCCCAACAAGGTAGCGGACTCCTAGAGGAGTTCAAGGATATCTTCGACACAGGCCTGGGGAAGAGCCAGAAATTACCTATTCGTGTGGAGTTCGACACCTCTGCGACACCAAGGTTCTGCAAGGCAAGACAAGTTCTTTTGCTATGTGACCCAAGGTGGAGGAGGAACTCGCAAACCTGTGAAGCACTCAAGCTGGGCTACACCAATAGTTCCAGTATTGAAGAAGAACGGAGAATTGCGCATTTGCGGTGACTACAAGAGCACCGTTAACAAGGCAATGAAGTGGCAATCCTACCCATTGCCAACACCAGAGCAACTCCTCAGCAACTTGGCTGGATGCTGCCATTTTACGCAGCTTGACCTTGCACAGGCTTACCAGCAGTTGACTGTCGATGATGAGTCAGCTAGACTCTTCACCATCATGACGCACAAGGAACTTTTTAAAGTCAACCGACTACCATTTGGAGTATCCGTCTCAGTAGCTATCTTCCAGCGCTACATGGAGAAGCTACTTGCTGGAATCGAAGGTGTACTGATCTTCCTTGATGACATCCTTATCGGCGGCAAGTCTAAACACCAACATGACAAACGATTGCAAGAAGTTTTTCAACGATTCCAAGACGATGGGTTCCGCCTTAACAGGGGAAAATGTGCATTCAACGTAAGCCAAGTTGTGTTCTTGGGATTCAAGATCGACAAGGATGGAGTGCGACCTACCGAAGTCAAAGTCAGAGCAAAACATGAAGCTCCTGAGCCAAAGAACAAGCAGGAATTACAGTCATTCCTCGGCCTACTCAATTTTTACCATCGTTTTCTTAAAGGAGCTGTCCAAACCCTGGGGCCACTACACAGACAGCTTGGCAAAGGTGCGAGCTGGACATGGACTGTCCGTGAAGAGGAAGCTTATCGTAAGGCAAAGGAGCTGCTCAAGTCAACAGCTGTGCTTGCGCACTACAATGTCAACAAGCCCTTGATTTTGACTTGCGATGCTCCTCCTTACGGTTTGGAAGCTGTCCTGAGCCACGTGTCCGCGACTGGAGAAGAATCACCAATAGCTTACGGGTCCAGAACATTAAGCAAGGCGGAGCGGAATTATTCTCAAACAGATCGTGAGGCTCTGGCGGTCATATATGGTGTTAAGAAGTTTCAGCAATACATTTATGGTCGACCGGTCACTATCATCGCAGACCACAAGCCTCTACTTGGGTTACTAAACACCCACAGGGCAATTCCAGCTATGGTGTCTCCAAGAGTCCTGAGGTGGAGCTTGATTCTTGCTGCATACCACTACGAATTGCAGTACCGTCCTGGCAGCAAATTGGGTAACGCTGATGCCCTCAGCTGGCTGCCTCTTCCAGCCACACAGTTGGAAGACGTTCCTGTGGACGATTTTTGGATGCTAGAGACCGCTCCAGAACAACCTTGGAATGCAGAAAAAATCGCAGCATCCACGAGAAGGGATGCCATTCTTACGCATGTCCAGCGCTGGGTTATGCATGGGTGGCCAGAGGACAAGCAACCCGACAAGTTTAAACCCTATGTAACAAGGAGAGATGAATTATCAGCTTACAAAGAATGCATCCTTTGGGGAAGCAGACTTGTGATACCCAAGGTGGCACAAGGCACCATACTCGATGTTCTGCACTTAGCCCATCCAGGCATTGTAAGGATGAAAGCATTGGCACGAAGTGCAGTCTGGTGGCCTGGAATCGACCGCGACATTGAAGACAAAGAGGCAGGTTGTTCCGCGTGCCAAGAGAACAGGCCGTCGGTGCCACGGGCCCCAGTGCATCCCTGGGAGACGACTCAACATCCCTGGTCACGGCTACACGTTGATTTTGCTGGGCCATTCAAGGGGAAAGTTTTCCTGATAGTGGTGGACTCATTTTCAAAATGGCTAGAAGTATTTATCATGAATTCAATGTCGTCCTAAGCAGTCATTAGGAAACTAAGGATGCTATTCGCCACGCATGGAGTGCCGGACGTAATTGTAAGTAACAATGGCACGGCTTTTTTTCAACCGAATTTACTGAATTCGCCATCCGCAACCAGATCCGACATGGCGCCGTAGCACCTTATCACCCTTCATCGAATGGCCAGGCGGAAAGGATGGTAAGAGAGACAAAGGAGGCACTCACTCACATAAATTCAGGCGACGTAAATGTCGATTTGGCACGTTTTTTCCGTCAGCACACACTGCCACATTCTACAACGGGCAGGAGTCCTGCGGAACTTCTAATGAATCGACGACTAAAGACTGCATTGGACCACATGCACCCTGACTCACAGTTCCATTCATCATGGAAACAAGAAGACAAGTTTCTTCAGGAAGGAAAGAAGGCGCGTTCATTTTGCCTAGGAGAAGATGTCTACTCAAGAAATTGCTTGTCTGGCGCTAAATGGTTGCCTGCAGTAGTCACAGCCATACCTCGGCATTCTCACTCATCCGTGCGATCACTCACGATCACTCACGCTCACCGTCAGATTTGAGGTGATCGTGAGTGAGGCCGCGAGTCTCGAAAAATTGTGAGTGTGAGTGTGAGTGTAATCGTGAGTTATGTGAACTCATGAGTGTGAGTGTGAGTGTGTGTCCTGAGAGCTCATGAGCGTGAGTCTGATCGTGAGTGTGATCGTGAGTTCTGAGAACTCATGAGTGTGAGTTTGAGTCCTGCGAACACATGAGCCTGAGTTTGATCCTGCGTGTGATGGTGAGTTCTGAAAATTATTGAGTGTGAGTTTGAATCCTGAGAACTCATGAGTTTGAGTGTGAGTTCTGAAAACTGCTGAGCGTGAGTGTGAGCGTGAGCTCAGAGGACTCATGAGTGTGAGTGTGAGCTTGAGCTTTAAGTGAAGTACTCATGAGCGTGAGTTTTGAGATCTCTTGAGTGTGATTGTGAGTTTCAAGGCTCATGAGCATGAGCCTGGATCAAGACGCGAGTCTTAGGGTAGATATGAGTCCGGTGATTGCATTAGTCTGCCTGATGACGTGAGTCTGAGGACCATTGCCATGATGGGTCGCGGTGAGCGCTAGTATTAGCTGGGTTGGTCACGTGAGCTCCCGGGCCATCTTAGTGGGCGAGGAGACTCCCGCTTCGCAACTACTGCGTAGGGCTCAGGGTTGGTTTGGGTGTCGCTCGCCTGCTCCTCCGCCATGTAAGCGTGCTAGGTCCTGTGGAGGGTGGAGGAGGAAAGGGGGTGGGTGGGTGCTTGTTCTTGCAGGCTCCTCCTTGCCAGCGCTCTCTGCAATGTCTCAACCAGCTGTGGAGGGCAGAGGGAGTATGGGGGAGGGGGGGGGGGTCGCTTTCGTCTCTCCTCGGCGTTCGCTCTTCACTTCCCGGCAGACGGCGAGACGCCAACGGACCGATGCGCCTCGAGGCGGCGCGGTAACGTCGGAGTTGGGGAAGCGCTCCAAACGGTTAGCGCTCCTCTCTCTGTGGCATAGAAAGGCTCGTGTGGATTTCGGCTCCTGTTGCCAAGTTGGTGCCGGTGGGCATAGAATTTTATGATTGCGTCAACTATAACGTTCGCACGGCTGCGACAAATTTAAGTGACTCGCATGATCTTCATCAGCACCCAGTCGAACAAACAATTTTATCTTTCCGGGCACCTCACCGTACCTTTCGCATATGAGTCATCACTCAAAAAGTGCAACAAAGGCGATGTCATGATCGATCGAAGCTTCGAGTGAGATCTTTTACATTGTGAGATATCATGCTTTTATGTGTCGTTCGGGGCAAAATAGCGCAAGTGCATGATAGCCAGCCGGTAATGGCCAGGCGGAGCCACGAGAGTGCTGCATTCAGCTCCATAAGCGGAGGTGTCTCTGTTAATGGGGCGGCCAGTCTGCCCGTCAGGCCGTGGCGAGCGGCGGCGACCCCAACTTCAGCAGTCCCCGTGTGCACGTGCGCGCCATGTCCCTGTTTATTTTATGCGGTCTTTTAAGACCATCGGAGCCTTGATAGGTCGAAGTGTTTAGAGCATATTCTAGAGTTGTCTTTTGAACACCAGTTTGAGTTGTCTTCACCACTTGTGAGGTCGCTCTATAATAATCGCCGCCCGATCGGTCTGTGTTCGCTCGTCTCCCAGGAAGTGATACAACACAACGAGAAGGCAGCGAATGGGTTTACTGCACTTCCCGGTTGCCCGTCTTTGAGAGCCGGCAGTCCGGACTCGCCGACCCTAGTTGTTGCCCGTCATTCATAGCTCGCAGTCGGAGTCCGTGTCCAGGCCTGAGGATCGTCCTTCCCACGCCAGTGCTGCGTAGGCTAGCTGTTCCGGGCTATCACAGTCAGAGTCTCGCTGCGGAACCACTCGTGGATCGTCATGGCCTAGGACGGTATGGCCAGGGCTCGCCATTTCCGCCAGTGCTGATCCGAACCTCGCTGGTGGAATGCTCCGGGGATCGACATGGGCCGGACCAGCCAGAACGGCTCTATCGTTCCTGCCCGGCCCCAGCCTCGTGCAGCACGCTCTTCCTCTTTCTTCGCCGGCTGGCCCCCACTCGCGCCTCGCTCGGCCGTCCTCTTCTCCCGACGCCCCCACGACACTAGAATGAAAAGTGGGTAATTAGAACCGAACTCTGCATGCTAGAGAACAGTACACAAGCCTGGTGTAAAAAGGCGACAGGCAACAAAGTGCACGTGTGAGAAGGATATTTACGCTTCGCATGAGCTTTTTCTAAAGAAAAACTTTTGCATCCTATTTTTTGCACGCCGTCACATTTGTTACCAGACTCAGGATTAAATTTGGTAGCCGAAACAAACAAAACATTTTTTCTACGAAAATTCACTATTTGAAAACTCGCACGTTTGGAAGGTTTTGGTTGCGACCGCGCGTGCCGAACGGCTCGCGCGGTCGCAAGCAAATGCACGCCTACAACTACGAGTACCGGAACGCGGCGACGGGCATCTCGCTTGAAGACCCGATAGCCTGATCCTCGATGTCCCAGCGAAGCAACAATCGGCCCGATCTTCCCCACCGTATTTCTCTATGTGGCTGTCTCAGAGACTCGTAAAACAACTTGTATAAATATGTTATTTTGCCGAGTAGTCTGCAAAACGAGTTTGTCAGACCACTTTCCAAACCTGCACATGTGTTTTCGTTCACTTCAACAATTAATTTAAAATTCACTTACTTGATGCGCCGCACTGCAGTAATTCACTTCTGTCGCCATATCGCTTACCAAGATCTCGAAGGGAAGCGGTAAAGTTTGACGCTTGAGTCACCTTCGCGACTGTGACAGTCTTTCACGCAGCAAGAACGACGTTTATTTTTTGGGGAAACTCTAGGAGTAGGCGAAATGTCACAGGAACCCGGTGAGGTCATAGAGACGTGAAGTTGAGGCTTACTTTTACGAAAAACAGTTCCAAAAAGGCTCACGCCGATGCGAAATGCCACGTTCACACGTGGTTTCTAATTGCGCCCGCCTGCAGTCCCCGCGCAAACCGGGTCGCCCTGGCCTACCCACGTGTCTCACTCCTATGAATTTACTGGCTTCACAGGATTCGTAGAATTCGCCGTGTGCCGTGTGCCTGCTTACACTGAGAAATAGATGACGGCGGCGCGCGGCGGCGCGCGGCGCCGCAACGTCGCGGCGCCTGCCCCACGGCCACGGCCGGGTTGCCGGTGCTCCGGCTTGGCGCGACTGCGAGGCGCCAAGTGCCCGGGCTTCTCGGGCTTCGTGCATGACGCTGTGCTCCCCTTGCCCGTTGTTTACTCATGTTGCGTCTTTACGTTATTATGGTTGAGTGCATGGGTACTCAGAGGGTGGTAAGAATTTCTTGTAAAACAAAAGGAATATATTTGAGAATCAACTTTTTACAATTAAATTCTAAAACACTTCTTATCGCTTGAAGGCCTATGACACATATCGCGATGATTCAAGCCCGCAATGAAATTTTACAATGGTGTAGCACAGGGCAAGATTGATCAGCGGGTCGTTGAAGTACGCTACTGCGTTGAATGAATACTTGTCAACCGAGCGACAGAGAACCTATCTTGAACCGATGGTTACAGAAACGACGCGGGTTTGATAATTATGTAACATAAATTATAATATTTCTTGTGAATGTGCAACTAAATGACTAGAGCAACCGTTTGTCATAATTTCTGCCAGTTATGAAAAAAATGACACTCAACTTCAACTTCCCGAATGTGCTGCTAATTTCCGGGAACTAAATGCGCTAAATATTGTTTTTAAAAACACCGCCCAGTTCAATTTTGATATGGGCGGACATTGTGCCCGCGTAAGGTGTTGTGGTCGCAAAGCTGTGACACTTCATGTCGTGCAAGCACGCACACTTAAAAGGACCATGAAGACGCCTTCGATATTTTATTTTACAATTGGAATAGGCTTCAGGCAATATGTTGACAAAGTTATAACTAGGGATGCCGCGAACCACCCTAGGTTCGAATTCGTAAGGTTTCGATATTTTCGAACCGAATAGAGGTTGGAATTCGAAATAATTCGATATTTTCGACCGTACCGAGGTTCGAATTCGAAAAGTTCGCAACTTTCAAACACCGTGGAGTTTTGAAATCGAAAAGTTCGAAGCTTTCACGGTTTCTAAAAATTCGGATTCAATTATTTCGAATATTTTTTTGCTTGAGGTTCGAGAAATTCGAAGATTTCCAAACTTTCCTAACTTGAAATTCGAGAGATTCGAAAATTTAAAACTTCTTGGGATCTAAAGTTCGAAAACTTTGAACATTTCGAATTTCTTTGAATCTGAAGTTCGAAAATGCGAAGATTTCGAATTTCTTTGGATCTGAATTTCGAAAAATTCGAACTTTTCGATTTTTTATAGGCATAAAGTTCGAAACATTTGAAGATTTCGAATTTATTTCTACATAAAGTTCGAAAAGTTCGAAGGTTTCAATTTTCTTTTAGGACTAAACTCGAAAAAGAACTTAGAAGGTTTCGAATTTCTTTAAAGTCCAAGAGCGCAAAGTTCGCAGTCCGGTTTTCATGTTCCTCCACAGTTTCAGTTGCAAATAACGTTTTCACGCCTCAGTGGTTTTCACGAAATCAGGTTTAGAAAAGTTCGGGTGTGATATTTAGACTGAGCGAAGTTGGTCAGGAAATTAAATCAACAACGAGTGTCCCGGATGTGCTGGAATATTTGCCAGTGCAGAGTGACGTGTGACCATAGCATAGATCAGTGATTGTAACCGCCAGCCCCCGGGGGGGGGGGGGGGGGGGGGTCTTTAACGTGCATCACGCAGTAGTGATCACATGAACGCAATGTTTAACGATACGGTCGATACTCATCCAGTACAAAACGGCCAGGGGAAGGCAGGTGGTTGAGGCTCAGAAAAACCTTGAAGCGATCTGGCAAACTGCCTCCCTACCCTCTTGCACGCTGGTAGTAATCCGATCGAACGCCGCCCAAGTGACGCTGGCATATAGTAAGTTTAGTTTCTACATGATGCAAAATCCTAATACTGGGAATGAAATTTGAAAAAAAAAAGTGTAAGAAGACAGAAAAAAGGGGACAGGATAACGCCTCAAACTCAGCTAGCTCAGGACAACTTCGAGTTTGAGACGTTGTCCTGTCCCCTTTTTTCTGTCTTCTTACACTTTTTAATTCAAATTTCATACCCAGTCTCAGGATTTTGCATCATGATCAACATACACCAGCTCGCCTGCACCTTGACAATTTTTTTGTTTGTATTGCTCTGGAGGTTTATTTTCCGGGACGGAAGAAACGCCGAGCAAAAAGCACAGAAGCCGACACAACTTGAGGTCGAGGAGCGTTCTACCATACCAGTGGCGTCGGAAGAGGAAAAACGGGGGGGGGGGGGGGAGGGGGAAGGGGGGGGGACTCCAGTCTCCCCCCCCCCCCCTTTCAGATATTTCGGACTGTTAAAGAAAACAATACGGGGAAAGAGGGTATGGTCGAGCTTATTTTAATCTGAAATTATTTATGCATATGTATAGCTACTGTTGCTCTTCACTGCATAAAAGATCGCGTAGATGGTCATTGTTAGAAACTCGTTGTCAGAAGGCACTACTCGTCACACGCTTAGTGGTTCGGAAGTTCAAAGATATGTCTTTGCGACCTAAATAACTGTGCCAATAATAATGAAAAAATGAAACATAACAATAAATTCGGAAATAAAAAGCTTTCGAGAAAAAAGAAACGATCAAGAATCCGCCGGAAGTGTTGTATTCTTGCAGATTCAGAGGTTTTTTTTTCTTGCAGATTCACAAGTTTTTTCTACCAAAATGTGTACAGGCTAAAAGAAACACGTCCCAAAAACGTAAAACGAGAAAAAAAAAACTAAAATGTTTTTCTTTTACTGACGTGCTGAACTTGAACAATATTGGAAATCTTCCCCCATGAGTTAATTTATTCCTCAACGTGAAAAAAAAAACAATAAATACATCATTTTGTATTCTGCAGATGGCAATGATATGTACTGTCTGTGGTGTTAATTTAAATGCGATACCTCAAAACAATAGACCGATGTCACCAAGCGAACTGCGCAGGCGCGCGCAATCCGGAAGTGGTGCCGCCGCCATGCCACTTGTAGTCATCGCTTTCCGGCTTCATAGGGCTGCGCGTACATCGTAGATTATCGTTTGGAACGCCCCGGTATCAGCTTGGATTCTCCTGCATGTCTGTACTTCACAAAAATTGTGTTAGTTGCGATGTCTTAATTCGTCAGCAAGCGCAGAAAAGCAGTTCCAGTCGTCTTATCGCTTTAGAATCGCTTTGTCGTCTGCTTCGGCGTCGTCTGCTTCTTCGTCTTCGTGAACGCGTGAGCACACTGCCGTTCACGCAGTGGTCCCACTGCGGCCGCAGAAAAAAAAAAACAACGACGCCACTACTCGAGCTTTACGGCTGCTCGGATGTTTCAATTAACTTGGAAACTGAACATCTAGTTGAATGGCACAGAACAAGAAAATTCGAGGGACCATCGGCTTTGTGTAGCACCGTGGAACAGCGTCAAATGTATTGGTGAAAAACTGAACTTGGTAGTGTTCAGTCTTGTGCATAACGTTTAATCGACAATGAAGTAAAAGGAGCTAACTAGACTTTCTCGGTGAGCGATAGTTTTCTAAAGGTTGTTTCATTCTGGTTGACAGCCTGTGCGACAGGGTACAGATGATCTGCGGGGAGAAGCCTGCACACAGAGAAGAAATGATCTACAGAAAGGCCATGCCTGATGCGCCGTAACAATTGTCATCTCTCAAAAAGAAGCAACCATGCAAGATACCTGAAAACTTGGGGTGGAGATGATTTTTCGTGTACAGTTTCTATTGAGTTTTATTTTGTTTGCGCAAGCTCCGAACGCTGAGAGTCGCTCGACGTTGGAAGCTTTTTTCTGGATCAGTAGCGCCAGCCTAATAGACCACCACAAAATAGGTTAGGCTCGTTTGTTACATTTCTGTCGGTAAGTGTTGCACTTCTAAATTGCATTATGTGGTGTCTTTTTACGTTTTGTATGAAAAAAAAATGAAAACCGCTTCCGAAAAAAGTTGTTTTGTTTCAAGTGATGCATATCAAGAATCGCTGCTTTTTTTTAGTGATTGTTCTGATCTTTTGAAGCACAGTTGTGCTTAAAACATGTCACATTAACAGTTATAAGCACCAAAATTCATTGAGCAAAAAGTGTATTCAAAACGGCCTCACCAAACTTAGTGGAGATAGACAAACGGATAGACCGCTACGGAGCGAATGCTCAGAGAGATTCCAACGTACGGAACACTTCGGCACGCTGTGTGTCTCGTGCCCTGTAATCTTACACTTTTTAGCTGACGTGCAATAGGTGGATATAAATTATGAAGCAAATCGCGAAACAAATGGAAAAATGCTATTTTTCCTGCCGCTCTGTCCGGCTCTGTTTACCTTTCTTTGCCGTGTTGCTTTCTTTCGGGAAGACATAATACCCGAGGCCTTTTTGCCTGGTGCTGTTATTGTAGCACCGCGGCATACAACGGGTGAAGCCACCCATTGAAAACCACGAGTAAACACCCGGCTAAACGCCTCGTGCTAACCCAAAAATTTCCAAACGCCGGGCGGGCGTACAATGCGCATTGACGCGGCCGGAAAACTGGGGAGAACTACAGGTACCAGCATGCACCGCGGCAGCGGTGGCGTCGCGCAACTCCTGGTGAGATCGGTCTATTTAGACGAACAAAATTACCAAGTTTAGGGCATAATTGCCCGTAGATACATGTTTGGACATTTCTTCGAAACTCATCTTGAATAGCAATATCATATCTTAAGACGACACGTACCTAGGCACATAGATAAGTCTTAAAAAGTTTAACATCTCTACCATACATAGCTTCGGCTATAGCGCGCTTCAAATATGGCACAAACGACAATTGTCAAAAACCCGTCGTCCTTGCTTGCTCCTTTGGGAATTTGTTTCTTTAAAACTAAGCATGCCAGAACATTGAAATAAACGGCATTGTCTTTCTCAAGGAATGCGGCACCGCATGTAATAATTCGAGAAAAAAAAATGAAACAGCCCGCCCGTCTTTCGAAGTTCGACGAACTTCGATCTTTTACCCTAAAAGTTCGAAGTTCTTCGAACTTTTGACTTTTCAGGATTCGAAAGTTCAAACATTCTTGAATTCTTTAGATAAAGAACTTCGGAAGTTCGAAAATGATCGAATTTCTTAGCGTAGGGAGTTCGAAAGTTCGAAAAGCTTCGAAGATATTAGTGTAAGAAATTCGAAAGTTCGATAATCGTCGATTTTTTAGTCTATCAAGTTCGAAAGTTCGACAAGCATCGAATTTCGCAGCGTAATAAGTTCGAAAAGGATCGAACTTTTTAGCGTAATAAGTTCGAAGGTTCGAAAAACATTGCGTTTCTGAACGTGTAAAGTTCGAAATTTCTAAAAGCGCCGAACTTCTTAGTCTAACAAGTTCGAAAATTCGACTTCCGTCGAATATCTCAATATGGAAAGTTCAAAATTTCGAAATCTTTCGAAACTTTCGAACCGCTTGATTCGATCATCGAACCTCCAGCTCGAAAGAAGTTCGAGGCATCCCTAGTCATCACCTGTACGTACGCTTGTGTACCGAACAAATCACTTAAAGGGATTATCCGGTCAAATTTCGCATTCATGAAAACATTTAGACCTCATTGTCAATGGCTGTAGGAGCATCTTCCACGACAAATCTGAATTTTGTGTGCTTCCCTGCAGGAGTAATTGTATTTTAACCCAAGCGTGCATAAACGGCGTTTTCCTCTTCCACCTTCAGGGAAGCGGAGTTTCTGAGGTAACATCAGGCAAAGAACGCGCCGAACTGAAGTGCACTTCGAATTTTGTCCTCCGCGTGAGCGGTACGACGTGGTTCACCCTCGCTGCTGCGCTAGATTTTTTTTTTTTTTTTTTAGAATGAAAGGGTATTTTCGTTGTGCGGTTGTCACGCTCCACACTTCTCCGCGACATTTACATTGGCGAGTAATATGGGGATGCTGCGGTGCGTCGGGAGCACTGTGTTCCCACGGACGAATGAGGCATAGGATATGACAATTGCAAGACTGGTGTGACGTCACGTCAGGCATGGGAGTGCAGCCGTTGATACTTGCGAAATTCGGCATGGAGTTTCGTTCAATTATCCGTCGTTGATTACACTAAATTGGGGTGTCGTTTAATGGAATAAAAATGGCCTATGTTAATCATTAGGCTCCCACCAGGTAACCATCACGAAATCATAAGAACTTCCGGTTTTCACCGGACAATCCCTTTAAATAGACACCGCTACTAGTCGTACCCGTGGCGACGCCTCGAAAAGGCGGGAAGACCGATTTTCCGTGACGTTCAAGTGTAACATGAGAGTAGGCTCGTAAAGGCCGGTTCACAGATCTGCGTTCCGAGCTACAGGAACGACAGAAACGACACGAACGACATGACACCGGCACAGCCGTGACACATGATTGCTTGATAAAGCTGCTCTTTGCCATCTCTGTCACGTTCTGTAATGCGAACAGAATCGCTTCCGGTGTCATGTCGTTCGTGTTGTTTTTGTCGTCGGAACGCAGATGTGTGAACAGGGCTTGAGGTAATAGACCGACCCACCGCCAGTTTCGCTACGCCTCCTCCGGCGCAATGCATTGCGGGAACTGTAGTCTTTCCGCGCGAGGGTCAACGCCGCTGTAGGCTTGCGCGAGTCAATCACTAGCCGTCTCGTGCACTACCGCTGCCTCCTGTGAAGTACAACTATGGCTGCGTCACGCGCGCTCCAGACGGTTGGTGAGGGGGGGGGGGGGGGTTGTATAAAACAAGAAAAGGGGTTTAATGCCTATGCAGATTGTTATCCTCCAGGAAGGGGAAAGACTCGCATAGGCAACGGGGAAGGGGGAAAGAAAGATGTGAGAGGGATTTGTTAAAAATAGTTGGCCGCAAATATGCGGAAGGGTGCCAATCAATCAACGTATGTGAGGGAAAGGTTGGAGAGAAAATGTAGAGCGTTGGCAGATCATAGCTCATGGGAACTTGTGATTAAGTCACATGTTGCGAAACAGCGACATGTGTGTCTCTTTCATATTCATATGACTCACATAGGTCTGTCGCGTCGCCGCGAAGCGGCGGCGCGATTAAGTTCGCGTTTCACGGCTACCACAATTGTCATTGTAGTAGCCGTGAAAGTGTGTGAGATAGGTCTATTGGTCAAAGCGAACGGCGACCTCTGGTTTTCATTCTTTGTCGGGAGGTGTTCACAGATATTGCGTTTTCCTGGTTGATAAGAAGAAACTATTGATATGTCGGGCCTAAAATGTTCACTACAGTACACACGGATAAGCACTGTTGAGTACTATATAAATAGGATTACGCTTCCAGCGAGAGCTCGAGCACGTAGAATCGGTCAGCTGCCCAATGGCAAAGAAGACGAGGTAGACGATAGATCTCCGCCAGCTCCGACTCTACAAGCTACAACAATGTAAATACCTCGTTCATCGACTCTTAAAGACTACCGAAACCGACAGGTTAACCTCTAAGTCACTAACTTTTTCGGAACACTTGCAAGACGAGAATGCAAAACATCAGTTTTGGTATTTCGCGTGCATTACTGGGCACAAAATAAGCCTCCCATGATTCTACAAAAAAGGAGCGGTATACGAGACCGCCACCGCGTCGAGAAACACCCCTTTAGAAAAAGTTTGGAACGATTATGCATCTCGCGAGCTTCGAGTGTGCACGCAGCCAAAAGCACGACAGAAAGCAACAATTACGTCCGGCCGTCTGGCTGCCGAGCGCCGAGCCTCAGCTTCATAGGGCACGCTCCTTACGTAAAAAAATATCCGCTAGACAGGCCGAGCACGCGCCCGTGCAGCCAAACGTATCCAAAAGGCCGCCACGCCGCACGCACCACTCCAGCAAGGTAAGAGCACAGCGCACTGCGTACGAAGAGTGAGGAGCATTTGCGCTTGCCCCACCTGCGCCCTGTCCACACCGCAGTGCGCTACGAACACGCGAAGAACGCGAGGCGCCAAGAAGCCAACGCCGCGTCGATGAAAGAGAGAGAAAGAGAAATGTCGTCTAAACGTCCGAGTAAAAAAAAAAAGAAAAAAAAAAAACAAGTGTCGACGAAATGTAGCAAACTCTGTCGAGCATCGAATGTCGAAGAAACGATCTACCGATGAAACATCGCAGTTTCGATGAAACGATCTGTCTATGAAACCTTGTTCGATGAACTGCGCGCCAAGAATGACGCGGCTTGCCACATGAAAAGTGGCGCACCCTACGTGATCGAGAGCGCGACAAAGAGACACACGGAGACGACCCCAAACCCCCAATCCACTCCAAACCAAATTAAGCAAAGCCATGCCAAACCAATCCAAATGAAACCAATCCAAGGACGGCTGCACGTATCAAGATAATAAATGCTGACGGTATTTTATAAAGGCCCAGATGACTGAAAAACAATGCCGGGAGACGATTCCTTAAATCGCAGCCTATCCGGCAAGCACGGTCGACAACAAAAGCAGAAACAACTCGAGTGAGAAAGAAAACTCGGCCTCCGCGGCTTCTACTCATAGAATAGCATACGACTGACGGACACCACTGCCAACAGGGATTATGGTGAGATTTCAAACCAGAGGTACGTCACCTTACCTAATATTACCGCCCCCCCCCCCCAAAAAAAAAAAAAAAGAGAAACAAATTTGGTCAATTCATATGTTTATTGTATATCTATGCTGCATAAACTTCCGTAGAAGTACGTGTGGGTGGCACAAAAAAAGAAACGGGTATGATATATGTATTAATCGTTCATTTGCGTACAAATGAGCGAGGTACACAGCGAGGCGATGCTTTAATCACTGCAACGTTGTCTGTGTAACCTGTCGGAAGGCGCGTTTGTGTTTTACCGCTGCCCTTGTCAGCAGGCGAAAGTTCAACACACCCAATTTCGTCAGCTTGCATTTAGTTTCTTTCGTAATTAATCCGGGTGAACGAAATTTGGTAGAAATGTGCGGAGCATAAACATAAACATAGTACATTTCTTTCAAATTGGATAAGCGGTTCAGAAGTTCACTGTTTTGGGGTAGTTCCCCCGCCGCACGACTCACGCGAAGACAAACCAACGGCTTGCGAGAAACAAAAGAAAAACAAAGAAAGCAATTTGTAAGCGTGATGACCTGTGAGTAAGATGAGCGTGAAGACCTGTGTGAGTGTGAGGACCGTGAGGAGCTGTGAGTGTGAGGACCTGTGATTGCGAGGACCGTGATGACCTGTGAGTGTGAGGACCGTGAGGACCTGCGTGAGTGTGAAGACCGTGAGGAGCTGTGAGTGTGAGTACATGTGAGTGCGAGGACCGTGATGACCTGTGAGTGTGAGGACCGTGAGGGCCTGTGTGAGTGTGAGGACCGTGAGGACCTGTGAGTGTGAGGACCGTGAAGAGCTGTGAGTGTGAGGACCTGTGAGTGCGAGGACCGTGAGGACCTGTGAGTGTGATGACCTGTGAGTCTGATGACCTGTGAGTCTGATAATTCCTGATGACCTGTGAGCGTGATGACCGTGATGATCTGTGAGCGTGACGACCATGATGATGACGGCGAGTGAGTTTTGGTTTTGTGTTGAACCGTGAGGGTGAGTCCGGGTGATGACCCTATTTTGAATAAATCGTGATCGTGAGTGGGCGTGAGTCCTGATTGAGGAAAAAATAGTGATCGTGAGTTTGAGTGAGGGCAGTTTAAAATGCCGACCTATGGTCACAGCCGTGACTGGTCCATTGTCCTACCGCATTGAGACTGAAGATGGACGAACCTGGCGCCGTCATGTTGACCAGCTGCGCAGAAGGTCGACTGCAGGACCAGAAGGGAAGTCTTTATTAGACTTAAGTTTCGCCCCTCCATCTGGAGTGGTTCCTGAGGAACCGGACGCCGACGCTGATGCTACACTGGAGGATCAACCAAATGAAATTATTTTCGACAACTAAACGCTTTGCCGTTTGGCACGCGGCAAATCAAGCGGCGCCGTCAAAAATTGCAAAAAAGAAAAACAACAACTAACATTCCAGTCGCATTCGTTCTGCCCGTGCGTACCCAACAGACATAGTTCAGAGTTTTTTTGTTTTTGTTTTTGCTTTCTTGTTTTTTTAAATGTGGTACAAAGCTTTAACAATGTCCTTGGGAAAATACATACACCATGAAACACAAAATTCAGCGGGGAAAGACTAGCATTTAACCGCCAGCAGTGTTTGAAACTGCGCCTGTCGAAATTGCAGTCCACGCGGTTAGGGTTAGCAGGGACGCCGGTGAGAGTCTAGGCTCAAACCTAGTGACTGGGCTCGCAAAGGGCTTTTTGCCCCTGGGGTCGAGTGCTTCTTGGAAAGGTGTATATTGGCCTCAGCCATGGTGGAAGACGCACAGTTAGGTAATGACTCAGGCCGCTCTTCCCACGGGAAGCGAGCGACCAGATCGTGTTCAGAGGTAGCCTCGAATAGGAGTAGTTAGTTGCGCGCTGCCGCGGAGGGCGCTAAGGTATGAGGTCTTTCCTCGGCGACCACGGTGTCGGCGGCATAGCGTGCTTGCCTTTTTCGCGGTGTGGTGGTGTGGTGGTGGTGTGCGGCCAGTGGCTGGCCTCGCGTGTTTTGCTTTGGTGTTGTGTCGATCACAGGTACCACCATCGTGCACGAAGGTGAAGAAGAAGGAAGAGAACACAGATTTACGGACTCTGGCGACTTGGTGGCGGCGTGTCGGCGGTGAGGTACAAAAAGAAACGGTGAGCGAGGGCATGCGAAACCACCGGTGGGAGAAACAACCGGAGCGGTCGGTTTGGGAGGTCATGAGGATGATGATGATGATGATGCAGCTATTTCCCTTTGAATCGGGAGTACTCAAACAGGTTTGTGCCCAAGCCTGGGAGCGTAGGTTTCTTAATGCTCCCTGAGGTGGATCTTCTGCCACCAGTCCTCCAGTCTTCTTTTCGTATCTGCAACTAGCCTTTTTGTGTCGTTGGAGGCTACCTTCAGCCCCGTAGCTGGGCAGACTGCTGTCAATTGTCCGATTTCACTGTCAGTAAAGCCCAACGCTTCAGCGAGTGCTAAGGGTTTCGGAAATCGTGGGCCATTGTCCTGTGACCGGGACGGCTTGAGTCTCGCGCAGTCCAGCACAATGTGCTCCACTGTTTCGTCGTATACCCCACACACCCTACACTATGTTGACCTAACAGTGGTATCAAAACGACGCCTATAAGACAGTGTCCGGAGGGCCCCGGCACGTGCCTCGAACAAGAAGCGGCTACCCAGGCTGTTGTCATACAGCCGTACTTCCGAGGCGATGGTCATGTTGTTGGCAAGGTACGCCCCCAGCGTCGATTTGGTTTGGGCGTCTTGGAGCCATTGTTGGGTCTCGTAGTCTCGGACCCTCTTCCTAACTTCCGACGTCCACTCCGTTTCCGTCAACGCATCAACAGGCTCCGAGAAGAAGCCGTACTTGTGTTGAAGTTCACAGACGCGCTTCTGCTAGCGGGTCCGCAGACCAGTCAAGTTGGTGTATATAAACAGTTTCTTCGCCCAACGGCATCTATCCATAAGCTGAAGGCGTCCATCATACACAATCTTGCTGGAAGCCTCCCGAGCCTCAAAAGAGGATCAGCCCAGGTCACTTACCGCTCCATGGCAGCCCAGTGCCTGGCGTCCAACGTCTCTCTGCCTACGCTCCATATTGGCGCGGATATCTCCTGCGGCACACACCACTGCATTTGCAAATGTCGGTCCGGGGACCGTTATTGCTTTCCACAATTCCCGCGAAACGATGAACCTGTTGCAAATTCAGAGGCTTCGCTTACGGAGAATGATGGCTCTTCGTAGGGCTGCTTGGCGGAGATGGGTTGATGGCCCTGCAGCTAGTCTGTGTCGTTTGACATGGTGATGCCCAAGGAGGAATCTCATACCTTGGCGCCATCTATCGCCGTGCGAGTGAAGCGCACTCAGTGCGTAAAAGTAGACCAAACACGCAGAACAAAAGGAAGTCAATTGGGTGAAAGAGGAATTAGGCCTGAAACCCTGTCAAACAGGGGACAAAGAAGAAAAAACCCAGAACCATAAAGAGAAATGTAAAATGCCAAGTAGCCCGCGGACCGCATATAAATATAATATAATATAATATAATATAATATAATATAATATAGTATAAAATAATATAATATAATATAATATAATATAATATTATATAATACAAGCACACCCGACCGGACATTGGGAGGCCCAGAAGTCAAATCTTAGCTAAGCCATTTATTTTGTCTTTCGCCGGTTTCGTAAAACATTCATTAATTCGAAGTACTGTTCATTCATCTGCGTTTTTTTAATAGAATATGTATATATATATATATATATATATATATATATATATATATATATATAACGTCCGCACTTTATTTTCATTTTTGTGTCCGCACCTTTTTCGTTTTTTTTTTTGTTTTTTTTTTACAGCGGAGCTGTTAAGGGCTAGGTTCCCGAGGATCGTGTCCGGTACAAAACACTTGTCGACAAAAACGCCTCTGGACAGCTACCGCCATCTATGAGCGACGGTGGCAAGCACAGAACCAGTATAATTGCCGCGTCGCTCGTAGATGGCGCAAACCTTTCCAGCTATCATAGAATAATGGAAAATTGGGCGGCGCGTTGGTGGGAATTCATCGTAAGAAACAGCGCGAAAAACAGACGACGACAAAGAAGAAGCACAGGTAACGAGCGCAGCGCTCGACACGTGTCTTTCTTCGTCCTCGTCTGTTCTGCGCGCTGTTTTCTACGCTCTTATCTGTTTCGGTTTGGACTTAGGATGGGTTGGCTGCGTGCACTTTCGGGTAAAGAAGACTGGCTCCGGAGGATCGGCGACATACGCAGCAGCGCGAATGGGTCCGTAACCGGCGCAAAGCCGCTGTCGCCTCGACTTCCACTGCGTAGAGCGCTTCAAATTACCTTGCCAAAGAAGAGCACATCGCTCGCCTGGAAAGCCGCCGCCGAGAACAGAACCAGCGACATAAAGGGCGCCGGCGGGCCAACGCCACGTACGACGATCGTGCCACTGAGGCCAAGCGCAAGCGCGAGGTCCGGCGACGGCTGCACTCCACGCCAGCTGAACAGTTCCCGGGCGCGGCGGCGATGTTCCGGAGGGAGTTCGTGGATTACTGGGATTACCCCTTTGGCGTCACGTGCGCAGTGTGCGACCGACTCTGGGTCGCCAAAGACGTATCCACGATCGGCGGCGTGCCGGACGAGAAGAAGCGGGAAACGGGCGCGTGCGCGTTGCGGCAGTGTATTGAGTACAGCTCCGCTGGTCTTCCTTCTTCATGAGAGTGGAAAGGCTGAACGTTTTTCTTACATATAAATGCACCATTTTTGTAGCGTCACAGAACCGGCCAGCGAGAGACGTGCGCTTCGATAACCATAGGCAATTGCTTGGAAATAGCAAACATCACGTAGGTTTAACATGGCACAATACCGAAGACTAGGGAAATGAACGAACACATCACATATTTTTACAGCTTTCTGAGTTGATACTGTGTTGTTCGTTCCTCTCCTTAGTCTTCCTTGCTTCCTTGTTATGGGCTATTGCATTTACATTATGTTTGACTTTCACCAACTAGCCCAGCTCTCAATTTTATTACTTTATTCCACTTAGCAGTATTTTACTAGACGATGTCTATAATTCTGCTGCTTTCTTCAGTATGGGCGATGACTCGTCTTCATGTATTAGGTTAAAATAAACTCTAGCGACCAGAAGGTGCGAATGGTTCTTCCGGCACCGGAGCTTTCTTAGGGTTGTTTACAAACGCTGCCAAACAACAAATTAGGGATGTTTATTTTCATTTGTATTATATAGAATGCGTTGATCCCCGCGACTAGCAGAAGTAATAAACATGTATGCTCGGGTATCAAACTATATAATCTGAGTAGATATAATCTGAGTAGATGTAGTGAACAAGCGTTGGAGCTAGAAACGTGTGCAACTTTTGACCAATTAGTATTAAGACGTTTCAAAGTTCCTTGAATTTCACCTTGTTGGATATCTGGGACTACTGTAAGCCGTTTATTATAAAATGGCTTTATAGCATTTCAGTTAAACAAATTTTGGAAAAAACCGAAATAAACCGGTTATTAGGAACGCGTGACAGGTAACCGAAACCGTAAGAATCAAAACCGTAAAAAAACCGAAACGAAATCGTTGTCAACAGGAAGCAGTAACCGTAACCGTAACCGAAACGTTATATTTT
Source organism: Ixodes persulcatus (assembly GCA_013358835.2). NCBI lineage: Eukaryota > Metazoa > Arthropoda > Arachnida > Ixodida > Ixodidae > Ixodes > Ixodes persulcatus. The sequence continues at coordinate 24,968 of JABSTQ010000851.1, forward strand.
TCGGTTTGAGTCCCTGGTGACATCCGAGGGATGACTATTTCCGTCCGCCATTTTCTGCTAGTCACTCATAGGAATTCTAGGTGATTTCTCAGGAATAAACAAAAAAAGAAAAAAAGAAACGCCATTTTGTGTTATTGCGAAATCCGCTGGTTCTAACGGAGAACAACTCCACGTATTGGCCAAACTCTCTCTGTATAAACGACTCTTTAGTTAGGAAAACAGACACGCCCCTAGCGAGGTTCTCTCCGCGAATACAAAAATGGAAAGACGGCAAAATTCCATCCATCAAAGAAGAAAATTGACGGTTCTGTTCCCAGTAAGAATTCAAAGAAGAAAGAAAAATCGAGTCCTTCATTGGTAACAGAGGCTGTTTTTTCTAAGACAGCGCGAAAGACACAGCCGCGGTGACCCAGAGCAGAACGACAACTCAAAACTCGGCGAAGCTAAGCCACTCCCGCAACCCGCCGGGAAGTACAGACGTGAAGGAGGAACGCCTGTATCGTGCGCAGACATTTATGCCCACGAACCCAGGTACATCGCCCCCCTGGTGGTGGAACTACTCCCATGTTCAAAATGGCGCCCGTAGGACCTTAAAGCGAGCACGAAGCAACGAGTTATATATAGGAAAGAACACAGACGAGAGTAATGTATTTTTATGCTTCGAAATTATTCCTACAATCTTTAATACCTTTCTATCCATCATTTGGACTGCTTCGTCCCAACGCATGTGTTTGCTCAAAATACGCCAAGACAATTGACATTTTATATTATTTTAAACAGCATGACCCTGTAATGAGAAAGCCTGCAGGTTATCGTAATATTTAATCCTACCACCTGAATACAATTCTTTTTTTTTGTACTGCTGTTTATGTACCGAACTATCGTGGTATGGCAGTGCACTTCATCTGCACACCGAATCGGGTGCGCCAAGGCTATATAAGCATGGTTCACTTTGTGATTAAAGCATATTAAAGCACTTCTTGTTCTACGCAACATACTGCCTGTCGTCTTAACCATCTGACACATGGCGCCATAAGTGACCGATCCGACCGATCTGTTTCAGGCAGCCTAACGATCTTTGATCGTTAGGCTGCCTGAAACAAGCCTACAACATTCTGCTGCGACGTGACGCTGTTCGAGTCATCCAGCCACGGCGGCCGGTGCCGTGCTGGATGGACGATTGCATCGGCCTCTTCGCGTTGAACTTGAGAAAATGAAGTTTGCGGGTATCATTGTTAGAAAGACGGCCCTACCGACTAGGTAAGCACTTTGGTCTTGGTCAAGAACAAATATCGCAGACTTAGGGCGTGCATGGATCTAAGAATAATTAATCAGCATGTTGAGATACACCATTACCAATTTTGTATGTATGAAGATACCTTAGCGGCCTAGGCGCATACTTTTGATTTCAGCAGATGCCGCTGGGTGAGAGTACGTCGAAGATAATGCACTTTCGCGACTCTTTTTTAGAGATAAGCAGACTACACTTCGCGACTCTTTTTAACAAAACTTCTAGCTCCGACCAGATTCCAAAAGGCAGCCTCCGGCGGCCTTTTGGCATCTCGTTGGCGCCAGAAGTATAAAAAAGAACACGCTTAGCCAGAGTTTGGCGGTCTACCTGGACTGCACGTGTATATCGACGGCATTTTGGTGAGGGGGCTCAATACAGCAAGAGTATGATCGCGGCTGATGGCAGTGTTGAAAGCTGTTGAAAACGCGCATTTAAGATTTAACTCGCAGAAGTGCAGGTTTGGTCAGACTCAAATACATTTCCTGGGTGACATAATAGGGGCCAGATATTTCACCAAGCCCAAAGCAAAGTCAAGGTATCCTTGAAACGTCAGTACCAAAAACAGAACAGATGTAAAGCTTGTGTTCTGAGTGTTCAGTCACATCGAAAAATACGTGCCGTGCCTGTCTGAAAAAATTGTGATGTTGCAAGAGTTTATCAAGTCGCATTCAGAGTTTGATTGCACCGAAAAGCATAGCAAAGAATGGAATAGTATCACGCCGATACTCAGCACAACACCAGTTCGGGTTATCTTCTATCCTCGAAAGAAAATTAAGATAACATGTGTCTGATCAAAAGATGGCATTGGCGCAGCACTTTTGCAGTGTCAAAGTGGTGACTGGCGCCAGTTGCATATGCGTTCCGAGCACTATCAGAAGTTGAAGAACGTTACGCAGGAATTGAAAAATAGACGCTGATTATTTTCTTGGACGCGAAATGTTCCACCAGTTAGTCTACAGGCAGGAAGTCTTAATCAAGACAGACCAGAAACCGCTCCTATCTATCCCTTCAAATAAAATTTGAGACATGTGCCCCCCTCCCCTCCTTCCCGCTCACGAAGGTTATTTTTAAAACTTCTCACGTACAACTACGCCCTGCAGCACGTTCCACGGAGAAATGGGCAGTACATGAAATACATGTTTCCAATACTCTTATATCTTGTATTTCGTATTTAATTACACCATGGCTAATGCATTTGTTAATGTATTTAAATAGTAAGAATACAGTATTTCAATTATTTGTATTTTAAATACCACCCAAATAATCTGTTGGCACTGTTCTACGCAATCAAATGCTATATTATGCACTCTTCGCGAAGGGACCCATATGCAACGAGAACAAAAGTTGGCTGCAAAGTTTGTAAAAAGGAAACTTAGTAGAAAAAAGGAATTTAAAGAACTACGAATGAACGGGATGGGTAGAGTTAATTACTTTTTAGATGGCTGATTTAAATTACGTCGCATTCACGACATTTTATTTGAAAAGGCGTGATTGCTTGGTGTAAGCCTTCCAGACTAAACTCGCACTCAATACATTGTGTTTCATGACGTTGAATCTGCCTATCCTCTGACAAACAAATTTTATACTTGAAGATTTAACTTCCTTTTAAGCGCTTTATTGTTGGTGGCATAAAATAATAATATTAATCTTTATTCGACTTTTTTAGTCGCAAGTAGAGAGGCAACATGTAAAAAAGCTTCACAATTTATTTGATCACGGTCTTTCTTTTCACTCGCTGTAAAATGTTTGATTAAGGTGCCAGACTACGGGAGCAAAATGTGTTTGTAAAGATATTTGAATACAATAAAATGATGTCGCTGTATTTATATGTCCTATTTAAATACTTTTCTAAAAAATAAAATTAGATTTGTAACTAAATACGTTTTGTGAAAGTGTTTTGTGCTTCGATACAATTGTTAAAGTATTTTGCCTATCCCTAGTTTCATGGAAGCATCAAGTCCTGGCGGAAATGCTGTCACGGGCGTTCCCTGCAGGTCAAGTCGATAAGGCTGCCGCCGCAGGCGACGTGGAAGTACACGCTGTCCTGCTCCTCGGTGACATGGCCTTGGAACCAACGAAGGTGAAACTAGTGAAATAAACGATTCGCAAAACCTACATGCAGACGATCATTACCAGCTTGTCAGCGGGCGAGCCACTTCAAGGTGAACTAAACCCCTTTTTATTATAACTATTTGTTGTACACAAAATACGTTTTGAGGGTGCAGAGGTGTTCCTATCACGAAGCATGCGTCAAGACATTTTACAAAGAATCAATGCTGGTCATCTCGCTCTGCACAAATGCAAAATAAGGCCATGGCGCCTTGTCTTTTTGCCTGGTTTCAACAACGACGTCAGTCTGTTATTATATAACTGATATACGTGTAGATCATTATCTTACAATAAACCCTAAGAGCCACAACTGATGCGCCCAGTTCCCATGTATGCATAGTGCGAGTTTGGGTTGACATATTGTCTTTTGGAGGAAACTCATATCTGGTTGCGAATAACTCACTTTCTAATTTCCCAGAGGTTGATAAACTTCCAGACACCACCGCAAAAAGCACCAATGCAGTATTAAGTTTCATGTCCGAAAGGTACGGCATACCGCTCGAAGGCTGCACTGACAATGGAACGCAGTTTTCCAGCCACGAGTTTTCAGTCTTCTCGCAAAGGTACGATTTAAAACACCTTAAGTGAAACCCCCATTACCCGTAGTCTAACGGACTCGCCAAGGGTATGTAGGTCGTAAGGCGCATCCTGAAGAAAACGTAGAAATGAAGAGACGACTTCTAGCTGGGCCTTGTTGCCTACACAGCCAGTAGAAGACGACTGATCTCCCTTCAAAGTTCTTCAAGGCAAACGACTTCAAGTCAACTTTATAGATTTTGATGAGAGGACAACTACTATTGCGAAAACGCACAAACCCGCAACGGGAAGTCCCTGAAAAAGTTAGCTCAAGGCGAGGACTTATCACGTGGTAAGGGAAGATCCCCGAATGCTTAGACGTAGCCGGCAGCACCTGCTCCAAGCCAGCCATTAGTAAGCTTAACCGAGTCCTGATGACGACAAGAGTGCAGCCAGTGAACTTGCGCAAAGGGGATTTAACAGCCGGACCGATACCACACCAAAGCACTCAAGGCGTCTTCTTGACAGTAGACTCCTAACGACAACACGGCACCTTCAAAATACAGTAGCCACTGCCGATGAGACGACTCAGCCCTCAGCGCCGTTTGGAGACGTGCGTCAGCCCCTCGCCCCGAGAACGTCGGCTCGCAGTATGAAGCCACCACAGCGCCTTTAATATTACCCTGCCTTTTATCAAATGTAATAAACTATCATCCGTGAAAAGATGTTTGAGACCATCGCATCATGACAGTGCACTTCATCTGGGGACTGCACCTGGCGCGCCAGGGCAATAGGAACACGGTTAAATTTGCGATTAAAGCATTTAGTTATATTCCGCACAACATGACTCTCATCTTATCCATCTGAAATAGTTTATATAATTGCTAACACATTTAAGCCCATCCACATGTTACGGTGTTTTCATATATACATATATATATATTGCCGTCATTATAATTTTAGAAATGTTATCACAAAAAAATATGCTGCTGTCATCTGCATAACGTGTCATGCTTGTTTTGTTGTAAATATTTACACAGTCATTGCTAGTGAGCCCACGACGCAATTGGATCCCTCTTCCAACCGGCTCCCTTTCTCGGAGCCTTGCCGTTAAATGGTTCGCCGCCAGGCATCCCGAAGGTTTTTTTTTTTTGGATGGCACAGCTGTGGTATCGCAGACTTGGATTTCTTGGGGTACGTAAGCTCCGTTACGGCACGGTAACATTATTAGGCATTTCGTGCCCTAATATCCGCGAAATACCCGCAACGTTTAAAATGACTATAACACGACCGGAAATCGGTATACTCCCACGAGCGCAGGTAAACACCGTGGAGTGCTAAAAACACCGCGTTCAAAGCTTTCACAACGGCCTTGATTTTCGAAGCTTTACCCATATGCAGTTTCCCACTATTCGTGACGGCAGACGGAGGAACTCTTTTTCACGAAAGTTGTTTTGTTCGTGGGAAGAATCGGCGAGCCGCTCCAGTGAGAGTAGGAGAGGGCATTGAGGGTCCGTGCTGGAGCTCACACAGAAACGCATTGAAGAATCAATGATCATCATATTGGGGCCCCGTTCACGATGCATACATTGCTTTAAAACCAATGCACCTTCACTTTAAACATTTCATGGAAACCACACATTACGTACATAATGGTTCGGTTTCTAAGACACTACCTATAATATGACCACTTGGAAACAAAATTGATAGCATATTTCAGTCTCATTCGACCCAAGCTTAAATATGCATCACCCATTTGAAATTCACATCCGTCAGACCTCATACGTAAGGTCGCAGCAGTTCAAAATAAAGCCACTTGTTTCACCCTCCACAGCAATACCCTTGCATGCATATCGGCGTTACGAAACAAATTAACATGACTCTTCTTACAGATCGCCGCAAATTGTCTCGCCTTTCCGCTCTACATCACCTCCTTACATTCACCACTAAAAAAAAAACTAAAAAAACGATTTGCATTGTCGAGCTGTTAGTCATATTTCTCACGCAAATAACACTCATGTAAACTCTATTTCACTTTTCCTAAAACAAACACCTTCAAACTCTGTAATGCGGCTGTCAGGTTCCGCCTAGAATTTTTTCCGGGATGATAACGTAAACTCACAATATCCTACCAATGTTTGAAATGCACACCCTGCCTCGTTTGATATATAACGAACCGACCACAGTTATACTGTGTTATCCTTAGAGTTAGTTAAGGTGTATTTTGATGCATTGTTGGTTTTTTTTTACGTAAAGCCCCCTGCGGCCATTGTAAGGGGTTAATGAAATCAAGGATATAAAACTGGGTAAGATATAACCCGAAAAATCACGCCACAAAACCAAACCAAAATTGCAGCGGAGAACACATCGCCAAATTAGTCAGTTGTAAGTCAATAACACTAACTTAGCTATCAATCAACACAAGGCTCTCAGAACAATGCAAGATGAAACATATTATTTAGAGGAAAAAGAACAAAAACATAGAACACTGCAATATGCTATATAAAGCCAAGTGCATAACGCATTATGAGGGGCCAAACGACCGCATGTTCGTTGAGCGAGTGGTCCCCAACTGCCCGGCGGACGAGCACTACCTTAATTACCGTGGCAGGACTCCCCTCGACCAAAAGGTCGTGCCCGAAAATGCCACCACGCCTGGAAGGATACGTTTTAATCCGGTTACGCTGCGTTGAGGCTTCTCCTTCACTCGCACCGACTCCGGGGAGAGCAGGAGAGTGAGGCGGGCAGCCCGCCGCACAACCACGCGCTCTGCCTCGCTTCGTTTCGTGGCCCGAGCTTTGAGGACCGCGTGCGTGCAGTGGCAAAGATGGATCATCGGACCGTAATTGCTCCGGGTTCTCGGCAAGGTCGCCGCAAACGCCATTCTCCGGCGGCGGGCGACGCCCGTTCAGCTCGTTGTTGGCGATCGCGGGGGATAGCGTCTTAATAACTTGGATTAGACGAAACACGACGCCAATTATTGTTACGATCGGAGTCCTCGCCAGAGCGTCCACCCTCCCTACCTCCGCTCCGAGCGCGTGCTTCGTCCCTCGACCTCAGTGTCCGTGGACATGCGCAGAGAGTTTGCCCCGAGCAGAGATGGAGGTCGGCGTGGGCGCCAATCACCGTTACCGGGGGGAGTTGCTCGCTTGAGCGATCGCCGCCTCGCTCGACGCTGTTATTGTGGTGGTCTCGCTATTTGCGTGCGGTGGTGTGTGCTTTACTTTCTATTTGCTTGTCCGCGCGCCTTTCGTGGGAAGAACACGAATTTGCCAGGGTAGCTCGGAAGTGAGCAGTTTTCCTCCTGGCACGAAAAGGGGCACGGATGTGTTCATGGGAGCGTAGCTCAAACTTCGCCGCTGCTGTCTGCTGCATGTGAAGGCCCGTTCACACACTTGCGTTTGACTACAAATGAATGAGACAGAATCAGTATTTAGCCTCTACCGTCCTGAGAAGTCGCAAGTGTATGACTGCGCATGACAAATTGCGCAATATACAGAAGGCTCCAGACGCCTTTTTATGATCCGCTATATTTTTGCCGTCTAAACCTCCGCACGCCAAATTTTATTTTCGACCTTTGCTTTTTTATTGCCGCCAAAATACCGAAGTAAGGAATGCGAGGTGTGCGGAGACCAGGGCCGGCTTGCTAGAAGTAGTGTCTCAGTTGAGACTGCTCAAAGAAAACGCTGCCAAGGCTCGGGCGCGCGAGCGTCTCAGACTAGGTTTAAGCTCGAGCGCTAGCCTTGACAGCGCTTTCTTTGAGCAGTCTCAACTGAGACTCTGCTTCGAGCAAGCCGGCCCAGGTTCGCAGTTTGTTTTGATGGAAAGATTTGAAAGAGCACCTTGTAGACTCACATTGCTGCTGACCATTATCTACTCGGGCCAGTACAACTTGCTTGCAGGGGGATGGGACGTTTCATCTCGGACTTCGAATACCAACGACATCTTTATTGCTACTCTCGCCCTTGGTTGGGTTGAATCGTTCGTGGCATTAAATATCTCGACCGCAGTTCTGCCATTCGCTTTACGACGTAAATACCTTCGTCGTTGTATTTTTAACAAAATGTATGGTGCTAACGCAATTCTAAAGTATCAGCTGCTTTTTCATGCATCTTATTTATCACCTCGGAACGATCACCAGTGCAAAGATGTCACGCCAACATGTCACGCCAACAACGATTCGAACCACCCCGCCTGCCTCCATCGTGTCCATCAATGACGCCACACATTACAAGAACCCTGTCAACGATTTCTTATGTAGCATTCACTCCTCTCTGTAGAGCCTCTGGATATTGAGAGTATGCAAATAAATAAATAAATAAATAAATAAAATCGATTTCGCGAGTTCGAGTTATCTGTTGGAGGTATGCGCCTTTCTTAATTTCCGGTGGATACCACAAAACTTTATACCTTGCAATGCAGGCTACCAGAAAATGTACCAATGCGATACTTTTACAGCCAATTAAAACAGAAAAAACTCGGTTTGATCATCATGACCGCAAATCGTTTTCACTTGACATTCGTCGTTACTGTTACATGGATATTTTACATCAGTATTGACTACTAATCCAGATTGTTTTCTTCCTGTTTCTTCCACAAATGGCATATTCAAAGTTTTTTTGCCATACAAATAAATCAGTGGAGACCCAAGTTAAATATAGACAGAATACTTTGGAATGTCGCATTTGCTGAAAACAACAAAAGGAATGAAACAGTTCAGATGATAGCGAAAAAACTATCGAAAGTTGTAGGTATAATTTATAAGCATAGAAAACCCTTACCCCAGTCTGTACTACGACTTCTTTATAACTCTTTATTCTACTCTTGTTTTAATTACTGTTTTTTGGTATGGGGGACTACAACGTCTGCGAATATTCATCGCATTCATATACTTCAGAAAAAAGTAATTCGTATTTTGTGTAATGAAGCACATGACAGCCACACGGCACCGTTATTCAATAAATTAGGAATGGTTCCAATCACGAATTATTATGAGTATAAACTTGCCCTAGCATATAAAGCAGCGATAAACCACCCGGGAAACAGTCTTCTTTCCCTTTCTTCCCTCCACTCACTAAACACCTCGTATGCCACCCGCCATGCCGACGCCTGGACGGTCCCGCGCTCGAGAACAAACTACGGAAATCAGATGGTGAGATACCAGCTACCCAAAATGTTAAACTATTTTTTATCGCGGAATATAACAATTAAAAACTGTTCTAACAAACGCATACTATCTTTACTAGTTTTGACGGAAAGCTGATTGTGTACTCTTGAGTGATTTTGTTTTGAGTGCCTCTTCTGCTGTTGCTGTTGGGGGAGGAGAGGGCACTGTCAAGCAATTTTGTACTGCTTTTTTCCCTCCTCCCTCTCTTCTTTGTTGAAGAGGAATAAAGAAACTTGAAACTTGAATCTGCTCCGAATATTTAACGACTACAAATAACACAACTGAGCGTTTTTGTCGGAAAGGAGGAGTGGTGGTCAACGCAGGTAGGGATGTGATTAGCCTAGCTGTCTGTTGTCGTCAATTGGTTTCACGCATTTCCACTGTCACGCATGTACTGTCAGTTGGTTCCACTCATAACCACTGTCACGCGTTTCAGGATTTTTTTTTGTGTGTGTGTGTGTGTGCCAAAACGCGAATTTGCCTTTTGAACCTCGTTCGATAACGCGAGCAGGATAAGTGAGACTCGAGTCGAGCGGCTTATTTTCATATTTTTGTCACCTCTCTTGGTGAATTCGCTTTTCACTAAATGTCACCAGTGCGCTTCTCGGATTTGGAGTTTTTCGTGTGGGCGTTGTTTACGTTTTTACGTCAAACACTTATGGAGGTTTACAAAATATGTAGTTCAAGATTTTTAGGATTAGTTTAATCCTGGTGGTGGTCGTGTGGTTGACTCGATTTCAAGGAACCCTCACATTGGTTTGATTTGTGTTTGTTCGAGAAGCAGGTGCCTTTTCGTGAAGGCTCGAAAGGTCATGGTCGGGGGTTGTTTTCCTAACTTTCATTTTGGCACGGTTGAGGTTCAGGTTATAAAAACGAGGGATCCTTGGCGGGATCTGTACAGTGCAAGTGGCCGTATGGCCGGCCCTCGGTTCGTCAAGTCCCTTGCTACCTTCGTCGTGAGTTCGGCTCTTTCTCGTTTTGAGGGCTCACGCCCTAGTCTAAACACTTCGCCGTGTTTAGCCTGCGGGCGTATTTTTACCTTCCGGTGTGTTTTTGGCTTCGGCCCGGCTTTTGCCTTTGGTGGCGCGTTGTGGCTTTCGGGCGTGTGTTTCTTCCCGTTTCGGGAGTGCGGTGTTGCGCCATGTGTGCCGAGGACAGGAACGTCGACGAATCCCCCCGACCCGTCTTCAGCCAAGCTTCGGTAAGCCTTTTAACTTTCCACTGGACTTTGGGTTCAGCAGTTGAGACTTTCGTTTTTCGGAACTTGTATTGTCTTTGCACCGGCAAACGTTGTTCGAGGCTGCATTTGAGATTGGAGCGGCGTGTGTTCCGTAGTGCTAAGGGGGTTGTGCCGGTTTGTTTTTCATGTGGCCTCGCTGCCAGACCTTTCGGCTTTTAGAGTAAAGCGTGTTCCGTCTGGTTGTGTTTTTTATGTGTCACCTTGAGCGGTTTTTTATTGCATAACAGTATGTTCTGTTTCAGTTTTATTCCCTGAGTTTCGTCGCCGCTCTCGACTTAAACAGGGCCTGGACATCTCTCTTAGCCACCGGTCCGAACTTAGCATTTGTTTTCTTTTCAAGTGATTTATCGTTTCTCACACGAAGATATTATACTCTTTTGATCAATCCCCCCCCCCCCTTTCTTGGTGGCAACCACGCGACTTTTAAAGAGTAATGACGGAGCGGCTCTTTTACCTCCTTATCGTATTTCGACATAGATTTACCATATCGTGTTTATTTATATGTTCGCTTCGGGCAGCCCCGGTGGCACGCGTTGTAACAAGCAATGTCTGAACCTCGAGTCTAGAAGTTACACAGAGGTTAAAGAGCTCTTAGTACTCCTGGTAAGGCATCAAACTACTCTGCGAAATTCTAATGTGTACAACGAACACACCAAACACCATTTTTAAGGCAGACTAAATTCGCTCGTCCGCCCGCCCGTCAGTCAGCACAAACGGTTTGGTTACCACTGCAAAAAATCAAAGGATGTACACAAGCCCTTGCTTCGAGTTAAACCGATAGATACTCATCACCCACAAGTGATTTAACTCAGAACCTCTCGACCCGCAGACCTATGCCTATGCCTATACTCTGCCTATGAGCTAGCTGCATGACTCTCTGCGTGTTCGGGCTAAAGTGTACGGCCCATGATTCTTACTACAGTTACCACATTTCTGTGTACTATGTAGTGCATACTGATGTTGTAGGAGCGGGAGACTGATGGCAATTTATTAATAAGCAAAATGTTCTTCATCATTTCAAGAAGCGACTCATTATTAGCTTCTATAGACAAATAAACGATCGCTTTTCAAGTAACGTATTCTATGCATCGCAGTACTTTGGGGATAAAGTCACTGCTGATTTAATATTATATATTAGGTAATATTGTACCGCAGCGTGTTATAGTTCAAGCTAGGTTTACCAGTTTGGCGAAAATACTAGCGATGCCCTTACCTTCAACAGCATTGATTAGCCAACCGCTCTTGGTTGCCAAAGAGATTCTTGCGGTCCGACATTTGTTCAGGGCTTTCAGCGTCTTCTTTCGCTTCGTTCAACGCTTGTTATATCTCGTTCTGTTTACGAATCTGCGCCCTAACAAAACCACATTTGTCTCTTTCGACGATACTAGAGTGTACGATTTTATCGATCCTCGGGTAGGCCTACGCGCTGTTTACAAACAAACGCACACGAGGTGTGGGAAAAGCGCGCAGTCCCTACACGAGGTATGAGCACTGCCTGTTGTCCGGAACCGCTTTAAAAGCCGACGAACAGACTCGAGATTCTGCAAGGCAGAAGATCCTCTTCACCATAGGGGAGGAGGAAACAGGCAACGGTGGACAGGGTAGAAGGGGGGAGAGGAGGAAGCGAGGAAAAAGTGGAAAGCGCGACTGGTCGTCGGTATTTAAGCGTAGCGTCTGCGCATGCGTACTGCCAACAGGAGCGCCACCTCAGCGGCGCCACGTCAAGGCCACGTGTTGGTGTTTAATGTAAATCATTAATAAGAGGCGTATAATCCTACTCATACAGAGTCATTGCATCTACGCTCCGCGTAGGTCACGCAAAAATGTAGCCACCGCAACTCGTTCCCCAAAACTACGCGCTGCTCCGTTCGGAGTACGTTCAACGCAGCAGAGAGAGATACGCACGCCCGAAACGCGGCGATAGGCGAATCATTAGCTTGTCTTTAAGTACCTTGTTCGGGTACACGGGCAACGTGCCCGACCGACGAAGCAGCAACTTCTTTTCAGAGAGCCAACCAGCGTTTTTGTTGTTTTCTAATGCAATTTCGGACCGCCAACAACGAGCCCGAGAAGGAAGGGGAAGGGTGGCGGACGCTCCTCCGAAACGAAAAAGAAAGAGACAGCGCGAGGTCCTGGTAATCGTAAGGTCGCCCTTTCAAATAACGCAATTAAGGAGCGCGTACGTCCTTTCGAAGGCTGCTCCCACCGAGCCTCCCCCCCTCCCCCCCCTCTCTTTGTTGGGCGACTTTCTCGGGGCCCGCCAAATTAAAACGGCCCTTCGACCGGGCAGCTCGAGTAGATACAAGAAGGAAGAGCCGGGCACAGCAGCCGTTCGCCTAAGAGGGTCCTCGAACGAGGCTTTTAGAAAGTGGGTGGTCGCTTGTCGAAGCCCATTCCATTTGCTGGCCGCCGTCCATTTCCAGAGCCCGGTTTCTCCATTACTCAAGCTGTCTTCTGGGTCTTCTGGACTCGTCCCACCTTAGCGCATCCATTTATTCCGACCGCACACGCCACGCGCTTGCGCTCGGTCCGTGGGCCGGCGTCTCGCTGCGCGCCGGACCATGGCGGGCCGTGCCGCCGACTGGTCTTCGCGGCGGGGTGTCTCCGGTCCGCGGTGTACCGCCGCCTGCCCCGGCCGGCCTGGCGACCGCGCTGACTCCCGAGACCCCATTCAAGACTACTTTTGCGGCACGGCTACTACGGGCCACCTTCTCCCACTTCCGTCGTATGATGCTGATGCCTTTTGAGTTGCGCGCTCTTCTCCGGGCTGGGTTACGAGTCAATCTAGTTCCCGCGGCCTTCATTTCCGCGATGCACAGTTTACGTTTACAGTACAGCGTCGAAGGCGACGCGGTCTTAGCAGCTGCCAGGTGTCACTTTTACTATGCGCCTGTATCTGAAAGAACGTGAATCTGAGTAAAAATAACATATGCATCGCCGTCCGTTCTCGGTTCTCGGCAGTCGTTTTCAATTTGTTCTTTTTTTCTGACCGAATGAGAGCTGACAAAGTTTGGGCGTTATAGACCCGTTGCTCTGGGGTTGAAGGCGCGAATGCGTTCGCAAGACGCGACTATGTTATGTTGGCTTCACAATCCAGGTGTCTATTGTAGATCTCTCGTTTCAAAGAGAATGCGCCACAAAATACATGCATATATACTTTCCCGCGCCACGTTCGAATACAAGCATCTGTCAGCACCCGTGGATGCGCGATATCAAAACGTATAGAAAAAATAAAAATAAAAATAGAAACAAGAATTCTGCAGCTCGAGGCGGCAGCGGCCCATTAAACGTCCTTTCAGCTTTAATATTTGCATTGATTTCTTTCATGCTCCCGCGAGCACGTACGTTTCACTTTACATGATAGCGATGCCAACGCTACTTGCCAAAGCACGTTCCCCCGAACGATGCTCGCGATCTACGAGCGCACGTGCTTGGCAGGGACGCTGAAAGCTCGGAACTCGATGTTGTAGCCTCTGCTACGCTGGCACTTATTGGCGACGTGCCCGACCGAAAGCGTCGCTGTGGTCGGCCTTCCACGATTGGCCGAACGCTGACTATGACGTCAGAAAAGGATTTATCATCGACGGAAATAAGAGGAATGAAAGCACTTTAATTTTGACGGTGTTGGCAGTGTTCCTTTGAGAGCGCTATGATTTCAAGCTTCCACCATGCTATTTACAAACACCATCGAACTTGTTGTTTGCAAGGTAATGACGTCACAAGGGGGAACCATAGGAGGGCGCCACCAAAACATCTCGCCGCTAATTCTGGCTCGCAGACTTCGCGTGACTCAGGTAGCCCAGGACCAGGGTTGTAAAAGTTACTTCAAAAATGTACCTAAGATACAGTTACAGTTACTCATGCGAAAAGGTACATAGGTACGTACCTAGGTACTAGCTTAAAAATGTACCTAGGCACAGGTACAGTTACTTTAAAGATACTTTCTTGGTTTATTTTCCCCAAATTCGTCAGAATATATTGGAAGTAAAGCTTTTTATACTAAGGATGCACACAAAAACGAGTTCGATAAATATGCTTTATTGGTGTCAATGTGAGAAATAAGGGAAATTGCATTGACACGAGCATTCTAGAACACGTTATCTTTTTCGGTTTTGGTTTGAGATGAAGGAAGCAGGTCGCTACTTTCCCCAAACGGAGTTCCGAAGCGATTCGATAAATTGGTGTAGCTAGAACGGCATCGCTAATCCACCGTTCGCTCAAACGAACACAGCCATTCGCTAAAGTGTCATTCGATGAAACATTATGGGCGGGGCTTCGTTCGCTAAAACGTCGTTCGATCAAGTTAATGCCTCCCAGGTCGTACCCAACTCACCGGTAATCACGGCACATGGTAGTGTGTTAAAACTTTCAGATTTATAGTCTCTACCATTTTGACGAAGCGAATCGAAAAGTACCTGTAAAAGTAACTTCACTCAGTTACAAGTTACTAGAAAGTGTACCTAAGATTCAGATACAGATATCGAGAAATGAAAGTACCTAGGTTTGTACCTCAGGTACAACACAAGTACCTAGATACTGATTTCCAGTTACTTGTACCTAGGTACTTTACAACCCTGCCCAGGACTGATGCGCGTGTGTGGTTGCGATGCGCGCGTGTGCGGCTCGAGGTTTGGGGTTGTTGCTCGATAAACGCTACTGACGTAGCTGGTGTTCTCTTGCGGCTCCTGTCTCTGGGCCCGTTTGCTCGAAACTGGTTAACTCTAACCGCGGTTAAAGTTAACCACGTTTCCCTACCTAGGTATTCCCGAGTACCTAGCCTGACCTAGCCGCGTTCGACAATAACTCAAAGCGCAATTTCTCCGTTTTAATTATTATGCCCGTCGAAGCAAACAAATAGCCTATTAGGAAACTTTTTCGCTAGTTTTGTCTTTATTAAGAAAAATAAAAACAACATATTATTACAGTGTTCCTTTTTATGTATATATATATATATATATATATATATCGTTGTCGTCTACCCAGTTAAGTGAATACGAAACTAACAGTACACAGAGAGCTGGTCAAAACTTGAGTCCGCCGAAACCAGTGGCCGGGATGGTCTGATCGGTTAAGGCGTCGCCCCGGACAGGCGAAGGTTGCAGGTTCAATCCCCGCTCCTGGCCCAATTTTTCGCCAGCTCTCTTTCCCTTTCCCTTTCCCTAACTTTAATGCAATAAATTCAATACTCCCCTTCTCCCCTCTTCGTTCACGATATTACTACGGCTGCACTTGTC
The DNA here is from genome assembly GCA_013358835.2 of Ixodes persulcatus. NCBI lineage: Eukaryota > Metazoa > Arthropoda > Arachnida > Ixodida > Ixodidae > Ixodes > Ixodes persulcatus. The sequence continues at coordinate 40,525 of JABSTQ010000851.1, forward strand.
AATCTTCACTCATTTCGCATTATATATATGGCAACGGTCTGTAAAGACCGTTGCCAGACCGTTGCCATATATATAATATATATATGCCATTTATATATATATATATATATATTTATATACATAGATATATATTAAAACAATAATAAATATTTTGATCAAAATATTTATTATTGTTTTAATATCTATCTATATATATATATATATATATATATATATATATATTTATATACATAGATATATATTAAAACAATAATAAATATTTTGATGCATCTATTGTTTCACCAAATACAGCATAAGTTTGCAGGGTTGATTTCGAATCTGGCAACGGTCTTTACAGATTCGTTGTTTTGTTCTCGTATTTTGCGACGCACGTTTCCCGCGCATTAGTTATAAGCTGATTTTTCCTGTTCGTCTTCTCTGCTGTTTTCCCAACCGACCCTCCGACTCGCCCGCCGACTGATTGACAACTGATTTGCGGACGGATTGGCGAAGATAAGGGACGCAATGTCGACTGTGACGCGACGCCGACATCGAAGAGAGCGCGTGTTCGCCCAGTATACGCTGTTGTGATGACGGAACGGCAGCATGTGTTCCGTGACCGCTTGAACCCTTTGGAGGAGTTCGACGAGGACGAACGGCAGGAGCGCTTTCGATTCGGTCGCGCGGGTATTGTGTTCCTTGCCGACATACCGAGCCCGGACTTGGAGCGGCCGACGCGTCGCAGCCGCGCCCTCTGCAGAGCAGCAGGTCATTGTCGCCCTGCAGTTCTACGCCACGGGGAACTTCCTCATCACCGCAGGGGACTACATCCGTGTGCACGTCTCCACTGCTTCGCGGACTGTGAGGCGGGTGACTCTGGCCTTGTCACGCCGTGCCCGAGACTTCATAGGGTAAGTGGTTTGGAGCATCTTCTGGCGCCTCCCGATACGAGGCGCATGTGCAGGCCAGTTTTCCGAGAAAGAACCCTGGGATTAGATTGCTCGATGAGCAATCACCATTATTTCAGAAACCCTTTGTATAGACATTTTGGTGCGTGAATTGTGTTCGCTGAAACACCTGAATTCGTTGAAGATGGTCTTCTCAGCACACCTATTCTGCAATTTATTTACGGCGCACCACCTGTGCAATGACCCTTCAGTTTTTGTTTCCTAAGCTGTAGGCTTGCTAGCCTGAATATCTGCCAGCGCATCGATCCCCCCGTACACTGGTACCTCCCTAAGGCCCGCTTCAGACGGAGCAATTTCACCCAGCAACTTGACGTCGCAGCACCAGCAACACGGGCCGTCCGCGTTCACACGCAGCAACCGAATTGCTACGACTTGTTATCATCATCATTCACTTTGAGTTTTCTTGCAATATTTAGACACCTAGCTACACGCTAAAAACGTGTTTTTATATCTTTGAATGGCGTTGAGAATACTAACTCATCTTTCTGATAAGGTTTATTTTCAAAAACGATCGATTTAAAACCAGAACCAAGTTTTTAGCTGTCATCATCACCACCACGGGGGTATCACGTGAAAATATCGCGTCCCTGATTGGCTGCTGCCACTTCAAACGGCTCCGGGTTGTTCGAGTTGCTCGTCCGCTTCGAGCCGGACCCGATCTCAGCAATTCGTGTCGATCTAGGGAAAGCTAGGGAAGAACCCTCCAGCAACCTCAAAATTGCTGAAAAAGTTGCCCCGTCTGAAGCGGGCCTAAAGGAATATTAATAGTGTTGCTTCAGCACTCGATATTTGTTCCCTGGTTATGAGCGTGACATGCAGGCGAGTGAACTGAGCAGTAAAATTACACAAACCAAATGGAGTGTACAAAATGACTCCATTAGTACCTATTATTAATGGAGGTGCAAATCCAACTTAACTACAGATAAAGTAGGTGTGCAGACATTTACAAACAGCCTGGTTTCAGCACTCCCAACTATGCACAAGGTGCTACTGAGCTAGTCTTGCGGCTACTGAGTACTGTCATTGTGCAGAGAAGGTTTTTATTGCTCACTATTGATGAAGATGAATGATAGCTGTGTTATTTTAGCATGTGATCATAACAATAATACCATCGCTGTTAATGTCATAGTGCTACAGACTGACTCAAATTCATCAACAATGCAGATGGTATGGAGAAACTGAGGGTCATGCCTTGCAACAGGCCTTCTTTGAGATCGGTGGGTTTCCTTCGGTCGTGGGTGCTGTTGATGGCACTCACATTTGGATACAGGCACCACAAGTGCCTGAGGTGGTGTAGGTTAACCGCCATTTGTACGATTCAATAAATGTACAGTTAGTGGTTGACGTCTTTTACCGTATCCGCAATGTGGTTGCGGAATGGCCTGGACGCACCCACGACTTTAGGATATTCACCGAGAGCTCGTTGTCAGGCAAGCTGGCCGATGGCGTTAACGATGGTCTACCCCTTGGAGATAGCGGCTACACCTGCAAGCCATGGCTGATGACGCCCTTCCTGTCACCGTCATCAGCAGCGGAGGTCGCCTACATTGCGTCGCATAGCACAATGAGGAGCATCGTGGAACGGTAAAGCCAGGCTATGCGTCCTGCTTCGACGGTTAAGTGTTTCGGCACCTTGAGGCACATAACTTTTTCATATGGTTGTGCCTGCGCTTTACATTTGTTGCCATTTTTATGCTCTTGCATAGAAGGCTACGGCTGCTCAGAAGCAAGGAAAAGAAGGCGTATCTCTACTATACCTTATTTATACTACTGGCTATAACCTACTGCCATAGCCTGTAATGTTTATTCTAAGGTTAGCCAGCTTTTTGGGAATGAAGTAAGTCAATTCACAAAATTCAATCATTGCCAGTTAACTCTATACGTCCCATTAATTATTATATTTCATTTGCTCTTTTCTGTTTTAACTCCAGAATAAAAGTTAGAGCTTCTCTGAAACACATCCTTCCTGTTGGTGCTGTACGACTGGGTTTATTAGCCTACAGGTTTTTACTAGCTGTTTATACTTTTCAAACAATAGCTGTTAAATTTTTTTTGTTACTCCATATTGCCTAAATGTAAAGCAATTCTTAGAAAAAAAAGCAATGCTTGCGATGTGAAAACAAAATTACACATTGGCTTAGGCAGGTCTTGTTTTTAGACAGTTTGAGTACAGACATATTCAAACATATCCTCTTAAATACTGCTTATCTCAAACTGCATTTTCCTTGCAGCTTTTTGCGAAGAACATTTTCATTACATCAGTGACGGGATTGCTGCGCCATTTGCCCCAATGTGATTACCCTGCTACGTTCTGCTACATTTAACCAAAATGTGAGGAATTTGCACCAACATAGTGCCAAAACGTAATGTCACTTTAATAATACTGAAAATATCATAGCTCGTGCCTCGCTGCCCGCCCGGACCGTTCGAATATGCTTACGCAAGTTTCAGGTTTTCAAAACTTCTGATTATCGTTTCAAATACCATACTATTCGATCACATTTTCTATGAATGACAGACAGTATCTGGAAGTTTCGTAATAATCTTCTTGTTAGTCGTCTGTTTATTCTGGAGGGTTAGCTAGTTTCGTTGCGTGCGCTTTTCACCGCGCACTGGTGTACTGCAGAGAAGCAAACACCACAAAGTAGGCATCGCGATTTTGCATGTCTTGCTTTGCCGCAGCGCACCCCCGTGTTAAGCGGAAAGCACTCCTCCAAAGCCAGACGCAACACAATTCCTGAATAGAGCATTGGCTCGTATATATGATAGATTGTGAGATCCTAGCGGTACCTGTTTCAAATTCAAGATTTAGTAATGGTACTTCGGCATTGCAAGAACATTTATATGTGCTCTTTTGTATGTTTATTTATTTATGCCAACTCATTTGTTTAGCTATCAATTTTTTATAGGTGTGAGTAGATTAGAGCTAAATTGACAGGAGCAGTGGACGGAATGTCAGGAAGAACCTGAATGAGTTCGGCGGGACTGTTTTTAAGTTTCGTTCACGTGCCGTTTTTGCTATGAAGTTCTACAGATAAAATGTAATTTATGTTGATAATCAAATGACAAGTGCTTTGTTTTTTATCTGAATTATAAATTGCAGTTTTATGACACCCTCTGGAACTTGAAGGAAACATCAGTTTATGTGATCAATGTTATTGTACTATTTCAGTGGCATTCAGTAACTAAAATAACCATTCAAAGCAGTTTGTGCTGCCCTTCATCACTCACATTCTTGTCACCCTGTCATGGTGCTTCTCC
>JABSTQ010000852.1:0-27093 GCA_013358835.2 Ixodes persulcatus
ATTATTATTCAAGACGTCGATTAACAACTTTGCCCGTTTGCCCCTATAAAAATGAGTTTTGACTTTTTATTGAAATTGTGTGGACTTCTTGTTGACTCTGGTTACTTTCTTTCGACTTTGACTTTCGGTTGATATGGTCAACGAAAGGTTTGTTGACTTTGTGCTGCAACTTTTCTGCTGATTTTCTTCAGCCTGAGTCAAAAGAAAAGTTGTTGACTTTCTATTAACTTTATGTTGATTTTTTTTCTGCTGACTTTCTGTTGACATGGTCAACAGAATGTTTGTTGACTTCGTGTTGAAACCTTTCTAATGATTTTCTTCAGCCTGAGTAAAAAAAAAAAAAAAAAGCTGTTGGTTTTCTATTAACTTTTTGGTGATTTTTTTTTCTGCTGTCTTTCTGTTGAGAGTGTCATGAAAATAACTGCAAACGTTCTGTTTACTTCAAGTTGAAAATATTCAGTTGACTCTCTGTAGCCAATGTCAATAGAAAAGCTACAGACTTTCTATTGACTTTTTATTGAACATTGTACACCTCAACTATACTTCGTCTCACCTTAGCATGGACTAACCGCGAATGCTGTGCTAGCGCGAGCGGCTAAGCTTTACTGCCTTGACTGGAGCACTCGCTGCACGAGCGCTCGTGCAGCCGCCGAGGCTTCGTTCGAAGCAACTAGCTCGCGCTTTTAGCACGCGTGGCTAACAATAGTCCATACTAAGGTGAGACCGCTAAGCTTCTCAATAGTCTAACAAGGTGATTACGGGAAGCAGCTTCAGTTGTCCAGCCTCGAGCGCGAGCCTACTACCCTTGACAACGCTTCGGCGTTCGTGCCCATCGAGCGCGCGCGTGCAGTCAAAGAACGACAGAAGGCATGGGGCACGCACGTGCTGGAGGGCAGGCGTTCAAAAGGCATGCCCTGCCGTTTTGACTTTGTAAGTGACTATAGTGACTTTAATGACCATATTAAATAGTCAGCTAGTAACGAAAAGCAAAATACCTATTTGAAAGTGGAGAAAAAGCCTTGACTCGCTTCGGCCTGAGTGGTGCTATGCAGAGAAGCAATAATATTTCTTCTAGGAGCCGTTTTTGTGGATGTTGTTTTAGCGACTGCGCCGAGTTATAATTAGTTGTACTTGTAGGAGCTGGAATGAGAGCGACCAGCAAAGACAGCGGTAGGATTCGAACTGCGTTTATGTGCACGTGCCACGCGAGCCCCGCCTTTTCTTCATCTTCTTTTGTAGACCGCTTGTGCTGACCGCGAGGGTCGCTATAAGGCTCCCCCCTGCAGAGCCGTGTATTGGGAGAGTTTGGCCAATAGCGGCGTGTTTACCAAGCAAACAAAGAAATTTACCCCACACGTGCGAGCACGTCTGGTTGCACGTAAATAGCCTTTGCTTTTGAAATGCAAAAAAAAAAAAAAATTGCGCTCTTGCACGAGGCGCGGCCTTTCGTCAATTCGTTCTTTCATTTTCGGATCAAAAACAAACAAGATAAATACGGTTTGTTGTACACGGGAAGGCGCTAGCGCGTGTGGCGCGTGGAACATCCCAATCAGGCATTCTCCTGATGCTTGGGTAATGACAGCAAGTTGGCCTATAGGCGGAGCAAAGGCCGCCGCCAGCGCCGAATATTCCCCCACGCTTAGAGCGTAAAGTAAATTTGTGACACAGCGTCGACCAATCAGGAGACCTCTACTCCATCTCACAAATGTCTGCAGTGAAGACAAAGGCACAGGCGCGTGAGCCTAGCTCAGCGAAACGCTTTTGTTTGTAGGAGACCTCGTGCATAGGAGGCACTTTCCAAAGCCACGCGCTCGTGCCCATGCCTTTGTCCGCACTGCTAGAACAGCGTCCTGAGACTGGCTGAAAGAAAGCAGTGCAAAGGGTGGGGTGCGCGAGCGTCTTGAGACGCGGAGTCCGCTCGGCACGGCTCAAATTATACTTCGTTTCACTTTATCTGCGAGCGAAGCCAAAGCTAGAAGCGCGAGACCGTCGCTTTTTGCATTTCTCCCCAGCTCGCGCGCTCGAGCCAAGCCTGAACGCACGGAGCTTCCGTGCTCGCGCTTCCAGTTTTGCCTTCGCTCGCACATAAGGTGAAACGAAGTATAGACCTTTTCTGTTTCCTGTCGTTCTCAGTCACGTGGGTTCCGTATCTGGTATGCGGGGCGAAAAAATAATAAAACGTTTGAACCTGGAATATGCGAGAAAATATAGGTGAGGCAAATCAAGAATGTGTGACAATCACGCATTTTTCGTAAACACCTTCCAGCTGCGGGGAGAGATCAAAAAGATGTTTTACCGCATACCAGAAGTGACGATATTCAAGATGGCTCTGCGCTTGTGGAAAAGGTGTATAGTCGTGTCACAAATTTAGAGCACACGACTACCGCTAGGGGCTGTTTCGCGGCCTGTGGTTGGCCCCGAGATGCTCACCTATTCAAACCAATGTATGGCCAAACTCTCTCAATAAACGGCTATGCCCCCCTGTAGAGCAATGGCTGCCGGAGGGGCCCAAGTGACGCGCTGGGGTCTAGGTGTAGACGCCGATGGTGGCGGTGGGGTGGTGATGGCAGAGGCGGGCGTAGTCACGGCTGTGTCCAGGTAGGCCGGTTTGACGCGGTCTGTAGCAACAACGTCATGATGACCGTTGATGTCGAGGGTGTAGGTCTTGGCCTGGCGACCGAGCACTTTGAAAGGTCCATCGTAAGCTGGTGTAAGAGGTCGACGAATACGATCGCGCCGTAAGAAGACGTGGATGCACGACTCAAGGTCTTGGCTCATGAAAATGTGTTGAGGATTCCTCTGAGCGGGAAGAACTGGTCGCAGCTCACGAATGGTTTGTCGAGGGTCTGCGACATAGCGGCTTGGTTCGTGCTGAGAGTCGGGGGACGTTGGAGAGAAAAAAGTCTTCAGGGAGGCGCAATGGGGAACCATATACAAGCTCAGCTGTTGTACAGCCGAGGTCGGCCTTGAGCGCCGAGCGAAGGCCCAGGAGGACGAGGGGGAGATGGTCGGCCCAACGTTCGCGCGGCTCGTAGGTGGCGAGGGCTGCCTTCAACTGCCTGTGGAGTCGTTCCACCATGCCATTAGCTGATGGATGATAGGCGGTGGTGTGAATGTGTCGCACGCCCAGGATGGAGACAAAAGCCGCGAAAAGGGCGGACTGGAACTGTCGTCGTCTGTCGGTAGTTACGACTGTAGGACAGCCGAAACGGGACACCCAGCCGTCGAGGAAGGCTTTCGCGACTGTCTCTGCTGTCATGTCGGGGGCAGGGATTGCCTCGGGCCACCTAGTGAACCGGTCCACGCAAGTCAGCAGATAACAGGCACCTCGGGATGAAGGAACCTCGAGTCTGGTGGGTGATATGGTGAGATTGGGGTGATGGTGTGTCGGATGATCTTGACGCGCTGACATTTAAAGGCTGAACTCCATGGAACGAATTATGTGACGAATAACTGGCGAACGCCGCCCGACGGCACGCTCGCTTTGCGCGCGACGTAGCAGCCACTGTGTTCATTCCACGCGCAGAGCAAAAGCCGCCGGGCAAAATTCGTCGGTTATTCGCAGCATATTCGTTTCATGGATTTCAGCCTTAAGGCAATTTCGAGACAAGCGGCGGACATCCGCATTCATGTTCGGCCAGAAGAAGCCAGCGGTAATCAATTTTTGTGAAGCACGGATTCCCGGGTGGCTTTTGTTGTGCAAGTGGTCGAACAGAGTCCGGCGAAACGTTGGTGGTACAGACGGGCATGAAACGCCGGTTGACGTCTCGCAACTGACGGTGGTTGGAGAAAGAGGTAGACGAATGTCAGCGAACTTGAGAGATGCAGAAGAGTCACGAAGGCGTTGTAGCTCGGGGTCATCGTCTTGAGCGGCTGCTAGCTCTTCAAAATCCACTGGATGCTGAGCTGAAGTAATGTTTTCTACGCGAGAGAGTGCGTCAGCAGCAGTTTTCCTGGCCGCTGACATGTCGGAGATCAACGGTAAACTCTGAGATAAAGCAGAGGTGCCGGATCTCACGCGCGGTGTAGTCGGTGTGGTTTCGATGGAGCACAAATGTCAGGGGCTTATGATCGAACAGAATGTAAAAGTCCCGGCCCTCAATGAAGTGGCGAAAGTGTTTGATGGATAGGTACACTGCTAGAAGTTGCCGTGTGAAGGTACTATACTTCTGTTCAGCGTCTTTGAGTTTGTGTGAAAAAAAAAAAAAAAATCCGAGCGGCTGCCAGCCAGAAACGTTCTGTTGAAGAACCGCACCGACAGCTACGCTTGATGCGTCTGTGAGGAGTCGGAGCGGCGCGTCTGGGGCACGATGGGTGAGCATTGCGGCGTCAACAAGTGCCTGTTTCGCTAACGAAAAGCCAGACGCTCCACTTTCGCTCCACTTCAGAGACGCCGAGGCTTCCTTTTTGGTGGCAAGCAGGTCAGTTAGGGGTTTTAGTAACTCAGCACACTTCGGCAGGAATCTACGATGGAAGTTTAGTAGGCCCAAGAATTCACGCAACTTTTTTAGAGATGTTGGTTGAGGAAAGTCACGAATGGCGGTGACTTTGGTCTCTAAAGGCTTAATGCCTTGTGGGATGACGAGGTGGCCCAGGAATTCGATGTTGGTCACGCCGAAAAGACATTTGTTGGGGTTGATAACCAAACCGTAGTCGTCAAGCCGGGTAAAAAGGGCGCTGAGATGTTCCTCATGTTCTTTCTTCGATGCGCTGGCGACCAAAATATCGTCTAGGTAAGCGAATACGAAATCTATAGGCCCCGCGTCACCTCGTTGATGGTGCGTTGGAAAGTCTGGGCGGCATTCCGCAAGCCAAATGGCATTCTCACATATTCAAAGAGGCCAAAAGGTGTAACGATGGCGGTCTTTGGGATGTCTGCAGGCTCCACCGGAATCTGGTGGTATGCCTTCACCAAGTCGATCTTGGAGAAGATCTGGCATCCAGCCAGATTCGCGGTGAAGTCTTGTATGTGAGGCAGTGGGAATCTGTCAGGTTGAGTCTTGGCGTTCAAGGCGCGATAATCACCACATGGTCTCCAGTCGCCTGCATCTTTCTTGGCGACCATGTGAAGAGGTGATGCTCAGTTACTCGACGATGGACGAACGATTCCAAGTTCGAGCATGTGCTCGAACTCGCGACGAGCGATGGCGAGGCGTTCTCCAGACAGTCGACGAGGACGCGCAAAAACGGGAGCACCAGAGGTAGCGATGTGGTGGGCGATGGTGTGTTTCACCGGCGACTCTCTTGTGTGCGGTCTCGTGATGTTCGGGCTCTTGCTCCTACAGATTTGGCGACCCGGTATTGGACTCACGCCTTCCACCCTGCTGCTATTTCCATGGCTCACGCCGGCCCATCAAACGTTCCTCACGGCGACGCCCTCCTCACGGCAACGATCCAAAACATTCGGCTTCCGCCTTTTTGGTCCAAAAATCAACGAGTATGGCTCATGCAAGTCGAGGCACAGTTCCGTCTGCGGCACATCACCAGCCAAGAGACGAGATACCTTCTCACCGTCTCCTCCTTGCCAGCCGACGTAGCCGAGGAACTGGCCGACATTCTCTCCACACCGGATCCGGTCAATCCCTTCGATCATTTGAAGGCAGCCATCCTTGATCGGAAGTCCGAATCGGAGCGCAGCAGGCTGCAACAACTTCTCACCACAGAGGAACTTGGTAACAGACGCCCGTCGCAACTCCTCCACCGAATGCGACAGCTGCTGGGAGACCAAAACCAGGACCCCAACAACCATCTCCTCCGCGAGTTGTTTCTCCAACGTCTTCCGCAGAACATGGTTCTGGTGCTAGCGGCTGCGGAAGACATATCACTAGACAAGCTTGCTGAGCTTTCGGATCGAGTCGCAGACTATTCGAGGTCCCCTAGCATCAGCACCGTTACTCCTCAGTCACCAACAACAACGGAAGACTCAAGATGTTTTCGTATCGAAGACCGCATTGATGCTCTAAGCCGTCAACTTGCCACCCTTGCACCTTTGACGCGGCATCGCCAACCACGGTTCCGCTCCCGTCGACGCTCGGGCTCTCGCTCCCGTTCCCTGGAGCGCACCTCCTCCAACACAGGTGAGGACGACACTACCTCGGGTGTGTGCTGGTACCATCGTACCTTCGGAAACGCTGCCCGCAAGTGCACCCTACCTTGCTCTAGGGCGGGAAACTAGATGACCGGGCACTGACGGCGGCAAGCGGCACCGGTCAACAGGAAAGCCGCCTCTTTTACGTCGTAGACAGAGTAGCTGGCCATCGCTTCCTTGCCGACACTGGAGCCGAGGTCAGCGTACTACCGGCCTCTTCTTTGGACCGACAACGCAAGCAAAAGACCTCCCCGCTCCATGCGATCAACAATTCCCCTATTGCCACCTACGGTCAGCGGTCCGTCACACTCAACCTCGGAGTGCGCCGCACATTTCGGTGGCTATTCATTGTCGCCGATATCAAGCAGGCTAACCTGGGCGCTGACTTTCTCAGCTTTTACAACCTTGCCGTAGACATTCATTCACGGCGCATCATTGATTTGACCACACACCTCTCTGTGAATGGCGTGCTCTCAACCACCACGACGACAGCCATTCGCGCGTTTTCGCCGTCGTCAGACTACGAGAAAATTCTTGCGAATTTCCCGAACATCACGTCCGGGTCACCAAATCTGTAGGAGCTGGAATGAGAGCGACCAGCAAAGACAGCGGTAGGATTCGAAATGCGTTTATGTGCCCGTGCCACGCGAGCCCCGCCTTTTCTTCATCTTCTTTGGTAGACCGCTTGTGCTGACCGCGAGGGTCGCTGTATACTAAACGTTTTTAGTAAGAGATATCGACACGAACTTCGAAACACTGTTTTCCCTTTAATAGACTCCCGGGGAGAAGATCGAATACTTGGAATCTTAATAAGTGCTGAGGTGGTCACCGGCCAAATGATTACCTTCATTACGTAGACTAATGAGGCTCTGGAGCAGTCAATGGGACTGTGATTCAGGTGTTCAGTGCTTCATGGGGTTTGTGCTTGTGATCGGTTGTAATGTGTAGGTCTGGGATGTATGTAGTAGTGTCTTCAAATACCACGAAAACACCATTTACTAACAAAATTAAAAACAAAAATCGCGTTTATTTATGTTATTTTGCTGCAGCCAATTTGGAGGAGAGTGGAAAGCCATAGTAAGCTTCCAAAACTTTTAAATGAATAGCTAAGCCGTAAAGAATTTTTTTTTTCTTTTTAATCTTCTGGAGCTTTTCAGTCGAAAAGCTGGAGCATTTCAATTGAAAAGCTACAGAAAAAGCATCTCGAATAATGTAACAGCGCACAACAAGAGAAACACTCGCAATCTCAGACACACCAAAAAAATACACACTCACTCGGCGCTGACTCACAACCCTTGGATTTGTATTGTCTTCTTCTTCTATGCAACTAGACCCACCTTCTTTTTTTCTATGACTCTATTCGCTGCCCTCTTAGGGCAGCGAATAGAGTTAATGTAGATGTAGACTTTTCGGCCCCAAAAAAAACTCTACAGCCTGTGTAAAAAAGTAAATTCTACTTCAAATACCACTGTAAGTTGCACCAAAAAGCACCGAACCAACTTTGTTCCCTGTGTAGAAGGACTAATTTATTCCTTCGCACTTTCCTGTGGGCGAGTGTACATAGGACAGACTGGTAGGTGTCTGAATGACCGCCTTCGGGAGCATGCCAACAACGTCGTCAACGCCAACTCTGGACATTTGGGCGTGCACTGTAGGGACTGTGGGTGTTCGGCTCGTTTGAGCAACTGCACTGTGCTGGGAAGGAGCCCCAATCAGCTCACCAGGGAGATTATCGAGGCAGCAAGCATCGAAGGACACAATGACAAGTGTGTCAGCAGGCCATCTTTAACTCTCTCACAAAGGGAGCTGGAGTATTTAACCAAAAGTTCTCCTAGGCACCAGCAGTGAGAATTCTTTATTATTCTTTACTTGTGAATTTTTAATAGTTATTTTTAAATAATTCCTAAATTTTATGGTGTGTTTTTTATTTTTATTTTTATGTTTTTTTTTAATTTTTATTTTTGTAATCTGCATTTGAGGTCGTCATCTCTTCCTTAGGTCATAGAAAAAGAGGAGGTGGGTCTAGTTGCATAGAAGAAGAAGACAATACAAATCCAAGAGTTGTGAGTCAGCGCCGAGTGAGTGTGTATTTTTTGGTGTGTCTGAGTTTGCGAGTGTTTCTCTTGTTGTGCGCTATTACATTATTCGACATGAACTACCAACTCGCCCAGTCAGCAGTTTTATCAGAAAAAGCATCTTGGAAGTGGCAGAAAGTCTGTTGACTTTCTTATTACAAAGTGCGCCAATATTCAAAAGAAAGTCAACAGAAAGCTAAAGAAAGTTAGATGAAAAGCTATTTAAATTTTATATCTTCTGATGACTTTTTCCAACAGCCTTTCAACAGAAAAGCATCACAGATTTTGTGTACTTTCGATTGCCTGGACGCCCAACGTGGCGAGGGAAAAAAGAGGGAGGGGAGGACACACCAGCAACGATAGACACCTTAGTAGCGGCGCTCACGCTGGATTGGCTGCTCGCCAATGCACGGGAACTTGGATTTCGGATTCGGACGACGCGTGTATCACTGAGGAGCTCGTCCACCCACCCACCTGCCTGCGTTCACGCCGCTTCGTGCGACAGTATGCGGCTGCTAATTACAAAACTATTAACCCACTTGGCCACCTCGTTCACGCCGCTTTGCGGCGTCCAGCCGGCAACCCAAGCCCCGCTGTCCCCCATGCACCTCCGGAAAGGGAGTCCAATACCACTTAGTTAAGCGAAGTTTCGTCAAAAACATTCTTTTTTTTTTCAGTGTTAATCGTAAAAACGAAATGTCGTAAATATCGCCAAATGGCTCGACAGAACAAAAAGTTCAAGAAAAAAAACTGCTTCGGAAACTTGTTTTAACCGCTGCCTATGTTGACGGCGCAGCGTCTATCTCCACGAGCCAGCAAATCCGGCGTGATTGCCGTTGCTAGGGGCGTCTATCACTGCAGGGGGTCCTCCTCTCTTTCTTTTTTTTCCTCGCCCCGTTGGGGGTCAAGACAATCGGATACACGCAAGGGGGGTACCTCAACTGGCGGTTAAAAATAGCAACAGGAATTTTTGTTAACTCAGCTATTTTATTAACTTGACTAATTTTATCAGCTTAGCTAATTTTATTAACTCAGCTAATTTAAAAACTTAGCTGAGCTTGAGACGTGTGTTTTGTCCCCATTCTTTCCTTCGTCTCCGGTCTTAACGATGTACAACCTAAACCAGCTCGCCTGTTTCATTTTCTTTATCGTCAATTTAACTCAACTTGGCCAGTTTGCTGGTGAAGGCGCGTACCTCTCCGGGGGGTTAAAAATAGCCGCAGGAAAAAATATTTAGGTAACGTGACCGACTCCGTGGGGAAGAGAAACTAAAGCTAACTAGCTTTCCGCGTAAATGAACACCGAGTATCCGCCCTCTCTTGATTTATTCAATTCCGAATTTGCGCCCAGAAAGAGAGTGAACACGCTTGAAATTTGAGTAAAATGAGTCGCAGAGTGACGTGCACAGTTATTTCGGTGGACTATTGTTTTAAACGAGAATAAAAGGAAACCACTGGCAATGCTTACGTCTGCTGAGCGGAATCGGCTGGAACGTTAGGTTAATACTTCTTGCGGCTTCTTTCGTGAGGTTGGTCTCAAAAATATGACGAACACACTGAGCATTCTCTTCACAAAAAAGAATCGGTGTTTAAGATGGGATTTGTAAAATGCAGGATAGAGGTCATCGATAAAATGTTTCAGAGTAAAACGACCCCTAACAATGCATGTTTTTATTGTGAGAATATAAGATTTACTTTTCTCTGTTGTCACAACAGGTCAACTGCCGCTCCTCGATTTTATTATTTCATTTGAGGGACATCCTGGGGAACCAGAAACGAAATAGGCAGCCACACCTATTCCACCCGTCCTAACTCGCCAGACACAGTGAAGAAGTGAATCCTTTAGGTTCGTAGAGTCACCCAAAACCTGATTGGTAGGCTTCGCGCCTCTATATCTTCACAAGTTTCGCCATGCTTTAAGTATGATCTAGGTCGCCAAAAACGGCTTATATATGTAGGTAAAGTGTTTATAAAATAAATAAAAAAAGCTGAAACAAAAAGTTTTCATTGATTTTTTTGTAAGAATAAATAAAGTAGCTAAAATACGTGTCATTACATCTTTGACGTAATTTAATTTGTGATTAATTAATTTTTGTTATGTTAATTTGTTATGCAATTTAATTTAACTTTAGCTGTATCAGGCAACTTCCCGCATGCTTTTCAATGGGCGGAACGCGAACGAAAAGAGTTCGAAATAAGGACTTAACATAGAAGGCTGGTTTCCTCTAGCGCCTCATAATTTGACGAGCCTTACACGAAAAGCATGTTTTTGGGTGTTTTCTTTTTGGCCATGCCGCGCCCTGTCTTGTTTTTATCCGTAACATGGGTGTAAAGTATCAAACTGCCAACAGGGCTTTGTAAAAAAAACTTTGGGATCCTGCAATTGGGTGCGCCAAAGAAGTTGTATACAATATTCCGTTTGATTGTGAGCTCTGCTTTATGGGCCAAACGGATCGGTGTCTAAATGACCGTTTCTTGGAACACAAAAGAAATGTGAAAAAGCTTTCGCCATCATCTGAACAAGCCAAACATATTGCTGAATGTAACGCGTGCTCGCCATTGTGGGAAGAGACTTCAATATTATGCAAATAAATTGATCCTTTAAGAAGAATCCTAAAGGAAATCTTGACTATAAAAGACCCCGTAAATTGTGTGAGCCAGCTGTCTATATGTTTGAGCGAACGCATGAAAAAGTTCCTTCTGTTGCGAATTTTTGTTGTCGATAGTGGCTGGTAGGAAAGGGAGGGGGGACTGAGTAGTGGAGAGTGCGGTCTTGCATGTGCATGTTTCACATAGCTTTGACGGGGATTATCTTGTCGGGTAGCTTGGTTGCGGATGCTTGATGGTGGCATGGTGTCTGGGTGGAGGTCCAGTCAGTCTTATACCCTAGTTACACGGGCGCTTTCAACTGCCATTGAGTCAACGACAGTTGACTCAATCGCGATCGGCCGGAGTTACACGGCGGCGCCAACTGTCATCGAGCCGCTAATGACAGTTGAGTTCAACTGAGCTCCCCTACCTCAGTTCAACTGAACGGACTTCCCCAACGGAGGTAAAATGGCCCCTGTCCGTGGGACCGCTGCCGCCGACCATCGTTTCCGAGGCACTTACTGTTTCGGAATGCAGGGGGAGGCGTCTAAAAAGAATCGTAGCAGCAAAATATCCTGGAAGGAATAGATTTAGGCGTCCGAGCTGCCGCTAAAACGATCCCGGGTAGCCGGCAAACCACCAAACGAGTGAAGATGGCGGTGGGACCAGCTGTGTGAATGGACAAAAAGTAAAGGGTGCACCCATCGTAGCGGGCGGTCGCTTGCTCCACCTAGCTTAAAATATGCGCAACTTAGCCCTGAATCTGCTTTGGTACTGGTGTAAACGGCGCTAACAAGCAACAAGGTATTAAACATAATGTAGGAAATTCTTATAATAAATAAATTATGTTTCTCCGAGTAAATTACTTTAACAATTAGACTGATCACGTGGCACAAGAACTAGTTTCGTTTTAGCTTCAACTGGGTTCTGGAGAGCCGTGTAGCACCATCTCAGTTCAGTTCAGTTCAATCACAGTTGGGGCCGATAACTGTGTGATTGAACTCAACGACAGTTCAAAGCGCCCGTGTAACTAGGGTATTACTCAGTTCCACCAACTGTGCGGTGGCATGTTTTTTTGTTTGTTTTTTGTCTTCCCCGTTTGTTTTTTTTTTGTTTTTTTTGTAGAAGGCAATACATTTTTGTTTTCTTGCGAATAAACCTAGATGCGTCAGAAATGTTGTGTCGTCTTGTCCGTTATTTGCTTTATTCTTGTCTCGGGGCTTAGATTATGACGTTTCCGAAACAGTGCGCCAGCATTCGCTCCTAGCACGAGTCTCCTTCTTCATAAAATCTCTGGAGTGTCGCTGGTAGAGTCGGCTGCTTTGGAACATGATACACCACCCCTGATTTTTTTTTTTTTCAGAAATACTTAAATATAGTTTCCCCCCCCCCCCCCCCCCCCCCCCCTTCAGCCCTTCGTCGGCCCTCGCCCTTTTGGGGGTTCGACTGTACCTATTCGTATTTCCAGACTGCGTCAGACGCAATTAGATGAGCCTTATGTCCGTTAGGTGCTACCTACACCTTGGTGAATGCTTTCACAAAGCCAAAAGACTGTGCCCATGTGGACATTCAAAGTTGGGTGGTATATGAAGTGCAGTGTGGTGATTGTGACGCTATGCACATCGGTAAAAACAAAACAGAAAGGGTGACAACAAAAAGATGGACATGGCAAAGGCCCGTTGGACTATGTGCACGAAGTCTCAACTTCTCGAGCGATGTTGCACAATGGGACATAGATTCGAAAACTTTGACTATGCAACGACTTTGGCATGAGAACAGCGCTTAGGCCCAAGGAAGTCCCTGTGGTTTTGGTTAATTTGTTGTGACTCATCGGTGTGTATTACCAACTGCGGCCCCCTACCGAACGTTTACGACGACATATGAAATGAATAGAGTCGGACTCCCTGGCTGAACTTCTCAAGAAAGCATCTCTGTTTACCCTTGTTACCAGAGCCAACCAACTAAAGGCCCGTTCAGGCACCGCACACTCTTGGAACCTCTTAGAATCTGTTACGACAAGAGGACATACTGGCTCCATCTATCGGGTAGCAATGGAAACTTGGCGGTTCTGTATATTTTTTATTTGTCTCGCGCATCATCATTTTTTTTCTTGGGTCGAAAAACATTTGTCAACCTTATAAACAACCATTTCGCCTAGGTAGTACGGACATTTGAACTCGGAAATTCCGCGAAACCTTCGCTCTAGTGAAATGCAGTTCCGGAGTCACCTCATAGATGGGGCCAGCGGGCCAATGTGCTCTCTTGTCCTAACAGATTGTAATAGGTTTTAAAGCACTCAGTTCTAAGTAGTCGCAAGTGCGTGAACGGGCCTTAAGACTTAACGATAATATTCCATGGAGAAGGAGAACAAGGGCGAAAAACAATGACAAATATCCAGCATAGTTGTAAACCCGATACTGGGGATACTGACAAGGGACGAAAACACAGAACGACACGGCGAAGTGTTTGTTCTTTCTCCTCCTTGTTCCCCTTCTCCTGTGATTTTTATTGTTATGATTGTCCAGCTACATTACACCTTCGCATTAATTGCATTATCATCTTAAGACTTAAGTTTCTGTACACGATACTAGAGGATGTCCTTAAAATTGATAAATCAAGGTATGTTCCCTTCCCTGATACTAGGCCGACTAGGCAAAAACACGCTAAAACGTTTTTTCTAAATTCTCTTTTAAGGAACAGTGCAGGCCCCATACCTTACATGTATTTTTGGGGCATGTTTAGGACCATTTTTCTTGGCAAAGTTTATGGGATGAATCTTTGGTAGTCCTATCACTTTGTTCATAATTCCCAGCTCTTTTTACTGAAGTAAAAGTACTATTGCATGTCCTAAATTCTAAATTGTTAAAAATTGTCTTGTTGAAAACTACATATTTTAGCTCTTTTTAGCATTATATTTTGTGTATAATAAGAACCCATTTATTAATATTTATAATTCTAGTTAAGTAGACTTCTCAAAATATGCCCTTCACATTGGACAAAAATACTTTTTATCAATTGTAGTTTTTGAAATAACGGGGCAAAAATTTGCAAAAGCATGTATTTTGAGATAATTGGCTTCTAAGAAAATAAATACTTCTACTACAAAGTTCTTTCTAAACCGAGGATCATTAAGTCACTCTTTCAATAGCCACCTGGCAGGTAGTCATCACCACAGTCACTGTTTCTTTTTTTCCACCTGCAGTTTTACTTTTCGAGCCTCTGTTGTCATCTGTCGTGAGGCTCTGTCCGCAAAGGAAATTCGACGGCGGTCGACCTCACTTAGCCATTGCACAGTGTAGCGCTCTGGAGAGAAGTCGAACGACTTGGGCACGTTCACTCGGGCGATGACACCATCATTAGCTGTAAGTACGGTATCTGAGGTGGCCATTTTGAGCATCTCTAATCCCAGAAACACATTCCTTGGGGCAAACTCCCAGACAACAGTGTTGAAGGATTTGTTCGAGTTTTGGGTTCGCCCATGAATGTATATTTTGAGCGATTGGGGCTCCTAGAGCTGTTGATAAAACGGTTAGGGCTTTGAAATCTGTTGATAAACCGGTTTCTCGGTCTCAAGAACATAGCTGGGAGAACTTCCTTGCGGACGACGGGTTCACCATTCACCTTATTTTTGTTGAAGGCGCACCAGCTGTCAGCCTGCTTTGAACATAGTCCATGACTTAAATTGTTGTCAGTGGACGGTATGTAAAAGTCGGCTTTGCGAATATTCTCCAAGCATCCAACATTCTTCCCGTTATCCAAGCCATATGGTGTGTCTGAAGCTTGTCTATTAACATATCAGTCGATCGCCCTCTGCCTGAGAGACTTTTTCCGTCTGACAGCCTATTCCCTTTTCCCTCTCTCTTTATTCTATCAGTGCAATTTTGCACCCATTCTTTTTTGTACATGTCCAACGCACTCCTGCTTAATGATTTCAACCGAATCACCATATGGCTTTGCTGTGGCGATAAACAAAGACCGTGGATGAAGATAAAAGTAGAAAAAAAGCGTGGTCGCCATTGACCATCGTTTGTGAAACACCAACTTTAATCTTTAAGATATTCCGCCAATATAACTGAAGCACTGAATCTTGTTCAGAAAGGAAGGGTGTTTTCAAATAAAAAAAAACAGCAACAGAAAAGTTTTTTTTTTTTTTTCAAAGTTTAGCGATATTATTTTTTCTCGTTAGTCATCAGACAGTGGAACCCATTTGATCCTACCCTTACTAACTGCTCCACCATCAGATCATTTCGAGCTCAATTAGAAGCTTTTTTTTTTTTTGCCTTGAGATCTATAATTTTGGCTTACTCAATTGCCACGCAGTAGAAAGTTTTTGTTTTGCGAAGTTAAACCTAATTAATTAATTACTTAGTTTGTTCTATCGTACTCCCCGCGACCGACTGGCCAAAGCAAGAGTGGGTACATATTAGGTAGAATGCTTAATTAGAGCAATGCAGAAATTCATTACGACATTAAATTTGAGGTTACGTTTTCTATAAACAAAGATGTTCTTGCACTATTGACAACTGTTTCAGGCAGGCTATTTCAATCACCTACAAATATTACAAAAAAGAAAAATAAAAAAAAACATCGGTAAAGTAAATCTAAGGATCAAATGGCCTGTTATGTTTATTTCTAACAAGTCTGGAAATCGAATATTTTTCAGATTTAAAAAAAAAAATTGTGAACCCTTTAGAACTGACAAGAAAAACTTTAGCCGATTTATTATCATGTGCGTTTGTATTGTAAAAGAAACATCTCTATTTTCTAATTCAGTGATCAGTGTGGTTGATCTATGGTCATTATAAGTAAATCGAAGTGTCTTTTTTTGTATTCACTGAAGTTTGCGTATATTTTGTATACAGGACTGGCATGATCCATAACAGGTAAAATCAAACTTCTTAATGGAGTTATTTTCACTTGAGGGAATGCGTTTCCTAAGTTTTTCCGTAATGTCCAGAAGCGGTGTACGTTTTTTTTTTTTTTTTTTCAGATTTCATTATCATGAACGTTGCACGAGAGATTTGGACAAAAATATATACTGTGGTACTTATACGGTTACTTTTTAAGCAGATTATCTACAACGTGATAATCAAATTCCGAAAGATTTAGGTTTTTAGTCATTATCAGGAAGACGGTCTTATATTAGTGTTGAATGTCATTTGCCAATTCCTCACGCCATGCATAATTTTTTTTTTTTTTTGCAAATGCTCATTTTATATTACTTGGTAAGAAAATCCAGTGATTTCGCTATAAATTATTGTGCCATCTGCAAAATGCTTTATACGTACAGTCTATTCAAAAATTTTACCCATGTCACTAATAAACAAAGAAAAAATTAAACGCCCAAGTGTTGAACCTTGAGGAACCGTAGAAACCACAGCATTGGGTCGTGATTCTTCTTTCTTGATTTGAACCCTTTGTTCTCTTTTGTAGAGGTAAGCTTCTATCCACCTAATTATTGGGCTATTGTTAAGGACAATTTTAAGTTTACATAGTAGCTTCTGATGCGATAAATCATCAAAGGCATTAGCAAAATCTAAAAATATTATATCAGTCTGCCCCCTCTACGAATGCAGTAGCTCAGTTCGTGAGTAACTTCATTAAGCTGCGTAACTGTCGAGTAACCTCGTTGGAAGCAGTACATGCTATTACCTAATAGGCCGTCACTTTCAAAGCTATATTGTGTTCAAGCATCTTACACGACGTGCTTATTATTAATAAAGGCCTAGAGTTATGTATTAAAGACTTGTCACCATGTTTATGAACATGAGTAATTTTCGCGCACTTCAAATCCTCTAGAATTTGACCGTCTTTAAGTGATTTCGAATACAGAATTGTGGGGTAGTGGGGCATTCTATCAGCATATCTTTTTAAAAACTCGTTCAGAATCCCGTCAGATGCGGTTTGTTTTGTTGTGTGCAGTAAAAGGTTGAAAATTCGGGATTGACCGATTTCAATATTATGAGCACCATATCCATATCCGAGGGACTTGAAAACGAGACGAGCACCATCATCTAATATAAAACCACACTGGAAATATTCGTTGAAGGTTGCAGCCATATCTCGCTTATCTTTAATCGAAACACGATAAACAGTGAAAGTGGTAATGCTGTCTTTTATTGATGAAATACACTTCTGAAATTTTTGTGGTGCTGATGTCTAAAAGTTTTAAAACGTGGTGTTTGTAGACAAAATATCTAGGCTGAGCGATAGTGTGGTGAAGCCGACAAGATTCATTTACTTTCTGGGAATCTCTGAATAAAGCCCGTCTATCAGTTTTGTATCCTTTTCGTGTCTTTTAATCTTACGCTTTACCCGTATATCTTTTTTGTTATCCACGAGATTGTTTTTGGCAGTAGATAACATAATAAGGGAGGCGAGCTGGTTAAAGTTGAAAATTTCTAAAACCCAAGACGAAGGCTACAAAGAGGGGACAAACACGAGACATCTCAAACACAAGACGTCTTGTGTTTGTCCCCTCTTTGTAGCCTCCGTCTTGGGTTTTAGAAATGTTTCTTTCTCTCGCAATCCTTTTAATGCGAAACGAGACAAAGCTCGTAATTGCGTTGTTGATTACTATTTATAAAATTTCCCAACAGCTCCTCTACTGCTGATGTAGGCAAAAAAGAATATTCCTTTTATTCTTAAAATGTTTCATCCAGGGAGTTTAAAATTTCAACATCATTGGCATTTGTAGATTTTTCCGCGTGTCGCAAGAAGAAACTATGAGTTTTAACAAAGGGCATGTTGAAATAACTATAGCATGATCCAAAAAACCGTCTATCAGCTGGCATGGGTATGCCGTTTCCACTAGAGGTCTACTCAGAAAAATTAGATCGATCGAATAACGACTCAGAGTCACCCCATTCTCTTGTGCCAATTTTTAAAATTTGCGTTAAATCGTGAGAACATGCCAAATTTAAAAGCAAACGAGAACAGCACCATTGCTGACCTTCTTCGCATAAATTATTCCAATCAATATATGTATAAACATTTCGGATTTAGCTTTAACCAAGTTTTAGTCAAGACGACTATGTCAGGTTCATGCTATAGGAGTACTGATTCAAGCTGGGTAGAATAATTTACCATGCTACGTGAATTCACATTCAGCAGAACAAGCCGGTTAGGAGAACACTGTTCATCCTCCATGGCTGGGAGAACGCCGGTCAAACCCAGAATCCTGGTCATGACCATACAATCGTTTCTTTTTGTGTGTGTTTATTGCAGAAAAAGAGTTGACAGCTAAGTGATAACTTGTTGAATACTAGGCGCGCTTTAGCACCTTGTCTCCTCTGATCAGCACAGCTTGCCCAAAGGTTTCCACGCACATCTCGCACTTATTTTGAAAAGTCTTCGCTTACAGAAATATCACTACCCCTTTGTATGTTGCAATATTTATGTGCCTCAAGTTTCTTTCGAAGTCCGTGACATGAAAATTGACAGGTCGAAAGAAGACATGTTTCGAACAAAGATGGTGCATGCGCTTGATGATATATAATTAACTGTGGTCTTGTCAAATACGATTGCTTTAACAGTTTGAGCAAGTTCTGCGGGTTCGTTTTGTCTCTCTTCCAGGCCAAATATAATCAAATTATTTCGTCTAGACCTATTTTCTAAGCCATCAAGTTTTGTTGGACTCAAGGATAGTTCTACTGAGGTTATTAACTGTTCCTTGAACTACAGTGACGTCGTTCAGTAATAACTGCAGACAAAGTAGCTTTTCTTCCAGTTTCTTTTTTTTTCTTTTTTTTTTGGCTGACAGTTTTATGTACTGATCGTTGGTCGCGTTTGATATTGTTCCGAACTTTCGAGCTTCAAGCTTTTTTTTTTTTTTTTCGCAGAGTGGTTTTGGATTTTGCTCAATATTGCTACTCAAAACTAGCAACCGCCTCATAAGCTCAAGAACCGCAAGAGAACAACATTCAATCAACGGAAACAACGTGTAGGGGTGCTACAACGTGATGAAGTGTGACACTACAAATAGAAACCGCTTCGTGTCTTACCTGCAAGCAAGCAAAGACGAGCGGATTAGATGACAAGTCGCGCTGCGTGTCGTGCACACCACTGAATTCGAGCAGTCCGTGCCAGTCCTTTAAGTGTTTCTTTGACGTTGCTATCGATGACTGTTCAGGGCTGGGACCAATCTTCGTGTCGAAATTTGCTGACGTAGTTGGCATCACGTCACAAGTTGCCCATGACCAAGCGATGCAGAAATTAAAGTAGTCATCATGCTGAGCGGATGAAGGAGGAGCACTCGGTACGGAAGAGCAGATTTTGTTGATGGCAAACAGCACTTGCAGGCAAGCAAAGACAAGCGGATTAAATGACATGTCGCGTCGCGTGTCGTGCCCAATACTGATAATATTAGCTGACATATCCCCAAATATACCCATGTCTGTTGGACTGTTACTTGCATTGTTTTCGTGCATGATTTTATTATCGGAAAATAAGTTTAATATACGCAATTTGTGAATCATAGTTCTATAATTATACTGCTTAGCTCTCTAATGTAATATTAAAATCATTTCTTCGTACTCGTTATGAAGATGAGATGTGAAATAGTGAAATATGACGTATGTCTTTTGTGCTGTTTCCTGCTAGAATGCCTTTCTGGGACTGACAGTGTTTCTAAATAAATAGATAAATAATATGCGATAAATAACGATTGGCTGGCCTCTTATCTTATTAGACAGTGTGCACTGAGGATGTCAAATATATAGGTGGAAAATACCTGTCTTTTTGTTGTGTGGCGGTTGCAAAAAGAACGTCTAGCTTCGTGTCTCGAACTGAACTTCTTTTTGCTATCATGCGTCCATTGTCTTTCTCATAATGCATCTGCTGCCCCATGGTCCTCCCTTTGCATCTGAAGCTGCCTCGGAGCGTGCAGAATCTTGAAAATCTTGGTAGGAGGTACAAACTGTGCTGGCTCGCATGTCGAGAAATTTGGACAGAGACGAGTAGCCCAGGTTTGTGTCCATGGATACCAAACCAAGCCATGTGGATGCAGTGCCAACCCAGAAAAGCTCGCTTCGGCATCACTTTCATTATTAAGGATGGACGAGCTGGTGACCCAGATATGATTATCGACTATGAGCACCTACCATACAGGAGAAAGTTCTCCGCGGCTCAGGGCACGGCAACGGCTCGGTCTTTTGAACGAATATGCGGGAGGTGAGCCTTTTATTCCCATGGCTTCCGGCATCCGCAGCCTCTGCCACCGGCAAATCCCATAAGCGAGCTGCAACCACCTTACTTGCCCTGCCAGCTTTGAAAGTACACATCGTTATCTCCACCCGTGCCGCAATCGGTTCCTAGTGTCAGTTCGACTGCCTTGTTTATCTGTGTAGCGTGGTGCTGCTGACCTGGCACGGTTGTGTGCTGCCGCAATGCAATATGTGGGACGTGCCGCGCTGCGCAACACTGGAGCATAGCAAGTCACGGCAAATAACTTTACCTCAACAGGTTCGTTGCTGACCAATAAAGGTATTGTCGCTGCTACGTCAGGAATCTCATCGTCACTCTTTGCTGTGTGCATTATCTCCGGAAAGGACATGTATAGGCTGGAGTCCGAGTTTACTCACTTAGAGCTGCGATCAAGCAAAAGTTTCTTCGAAACCACAACACGGCCGGACCGATGTGTCCGCTTCCTCGCGGCTCGACTACGACTGATTTTAGTTTCGACTATACCCTGAACGGTAGCCGAGCGTTGCCTTCATCGTTAGCTGCTCTTCGCCACGACGTCCTGCAGATAGGACAAGCAAAAAATGACAGCGTCACTTTCTGGAGCAACAACCGTTACTGTTGAGGTAATCGCCCCGTAGTGGTTTATTTCCCCTATGTTGCCTCCGGCTGATACGACAATAGTAATTGGTGGCGGCATAAGCCCCGACGGTACGTGACAATAAACAATGTTTTCTCCTAAGCTCGGAGTTGGTCGAACCACCTCTTCGGTCCTCAACATCGAATACGCTACAGTTTGTTTGTATGTTCTGCTTGTGGTAATATTGTGTGATTGTGCTTTGTAATAACACCGCGCGGAGATACTTTCATGGCCCGGGCGCCATTTTCCGGTTTTCACTTGACGTGTTGCACCCCTGACCAAGTTTATTGAAACATGCGAAACATTATTATTACATCTCTCTTAGAAAAAGGTCATTAACAGTATCGCTTTGGTGTTTTATAATCGGTCCTGACCTAGCCTTCAGGCTGGTTTCTTCTCCTCGAGGTACACTCGCTCCCGGTCTGCTGACTTCCGGAAGTGCTTGGTCGCTGGCCGATGTCTGTGATGTTGGAAGCAGGTGGTATGCGTTCCGCCGGAGGTTTTCTGACCCTGTCCTCATGATATACGATCGAGGTTCTGGTATCTTGCCTGTGATTGTTCCGGTTGCTTTGATGTCTCGTACCCATACTTCGCTGCCGATAACCAGGTGTTGTTTTCCGCACACTCCGTGTTTCTTGTTGTAGTTCCCTGTTTGCTCCTTTTTTCTTATTGGTCCTTCTTGCGAAACTCCTCATGGTTGCGTAGTCTCGGCAGCAGCGTTGAGGCTAGTACTGGCAGTGTGGTTTGCAACTGCCTTCCCATGAGCAGCTGCGCCGGACTGTATCCAGAAGGTGCTGGTGTTGTTCTGTAGATCAGTTGGCCAAGCTCAGCATCTTCAGACTTCTTGGGGATATCTTTGACGATCATAACATCTTAACCATTCCCCACTGCTTTGAGGGTACAGGGAACTACTTGTGATGTGTTCGATCTTGTAGCCTTTTGAGAAGCCTTCGAATAGCTTGGAACAAAATTGCGGACCATTGTCTGATCGCAGGACCTCGGGAATTCCGCGGCGAGCGAATGTCGCCTTCAGCTTCCGACGTGGTTTGTCGTAGTTTGCTCACTTCTCCATACCTCGAGTAGAAGTTTACGAGCAATAGGTATTGAGCTCCTTTCACCTCAAACATGTTTGTGCCAGTCCGTTGCCATGGTCGCTCTGGAACTTCATGTGCAGTCATCGGTAGAAGTTTTGCTATGCGCTCGTGTTACAATTGAGGCTGTTTGAAACAACATCAGTCAGTTGAGCCACCCCACTGACATCTTGGGTTTCTCGGCATCTTGGGATACACTGGTGGCCTTCATGCAGCCGGCGTAGGACTTTCCTCGTCTCACTTGGAATCGCAAGGTGGTTGCCTTTCACCAGCAGGATTTCTTGTAAGGTGAGGTTGTGTCGTTCTTGAAAATAAGGGCAGGTCTTGATGGGCACTTGGTCCTTGCTGGTTGGCCCTCCTTTTTCTCAGAACTCCTTCATTTTTTCAGACTGGATCTTTCTCTTGCATCTTCTTCACCTCGTCCAGGTACTCGCATGATGCAGGGACTGACTGAAGGACCACTTCCACGTATGCTTCAGTTTCTGTTTTCATGTTGTCTGGTGGTTCAACAAGCGTCCTTGGCAGGGCGTCAGCTGTCCAGAGTTCCTTGTCAGGCACGTGTGAGATTGTGTAACTGAATGTCATCAGCCGCAGCTTGAACTGCTGAATGCTGGCTGGACTCGCACCAGTTCTTTTGATCGGAGAAGTGGCAAAGTGGGTGGTGGTCAGTCTGGATGTGAAACTGTGTCCTCAGCAGGAACTTTGCGAATATATCGCATGCCCGTGTCACCACATGCTCCTCTTTCTCAACCTGAGCGTATTTTGTCTCTGTGGAGCTCCGCCCATTTGAGGCAAATCCTACTGGCCTGATGTATCCCTTCTTGCCCATTTGCAGTAATACGACACCTAAACCATATGACTAAGCATCTGCTAAAACAATAAGTTCTTGTTGAGGATCATTAATGTTGGGGCTGTTGCCTCCTGGATGTCCTTCTTTACTGCATTGAATGCTGTTTCTTGCGGAGTGTCCCATGTTCATCCGTTTACCTTTCCGAGAAGGTTCCGCAGAGGCTTCGATTTTTCAGACAGATGGGGGATGAAACTTTCCACTTCCATCCCAATGAACTTTTCCACTTCAGTCACTCTGCCTGGTGCTGGCATGTTGGCAATGGCTGTGTCCGTCTCTAGGTGAGGCTTGAACCCATCCTGGCTGATGATGTGTTCCAAGAACCTTCTTGACTTCTGCTTGAACTCACATTTGTCGTTGAGTCGGACACCTGCGGCTTTCAGCCGCTTGATAAACTCATCCAGCCTCCGGTCATTCTCTTTCTCGCGCGTGCCCGTGACCAGGATGTCCTCCATGTGACATAGGAATCCCGAGATCCCTTCAAGAACCTTATTCCTCCTTCGTTGAAAGTACTCGGGTGCAGAAGAAATTCAGAACGGCAGTCGTTTAAAACAAAATCTGCTAAAACGCGTGATGAAGGTGGTGAGGGTTCCAGACGGACTTGCCAGGATCTGGACTTCGCATCCAGTTCCGAGTACCATGACGAGCGGGGCAGCTGTTCCAGTGCTTTATTGACAGATGGCAGAACCAGCTTTTCTCGTGCAATGTTGTGGTTCAGTTGTGTTAGATCCACGCAGATTCGTATTTCTCCGTTCGGCTTGAGCACTACAACCATTGCAGAACACCAAAGTGCAGGCTTTTCAACTTTTCTAATGATCCCTTCTTGTTGCATGTCGCCGAGCTGCTCTGGCACTTTCGTCATCAACGCGAGGGGCACTTGCCCAGTGCCGGATTTTAAAGGACACATGCAAAGAAAAAAAACATTTTTTTTAAACAGCTTAGATGGAAAAAGGATATTATAAAACGATTTTACAACGAAGAAAAAAAATTTTTAGAGCTATATTTACGGCGCTATACGAATTTGTAGTTGGCGCCCGCTGGAGCCGCGGCTGGTCACGTGGTAGGCCCGCGCGCCGCCGCCCTGCGTCGCCGAGCCGTAAAGCGACGCCGCCGCCGCACGCTGAGCGTTGTGCGAACGCCGCTTCAACGCGTTTCTCCACGCCGCCGTCGCCGCCGCCGCAGAAGTTCGTCTGGTTCGGGGCGCCGCCGCCGTCATCTGACCGGCGCACAGGTCGATCACGTCTGCTTGCGCTTTTTCAAGAGTTTCCTTTGGGCTCTAAAAGTTACTTATTCATCTTAATTTTTTGTTATACTTCAAACAAAGATGAATAAGTTACTTTTAGAGGCCATAGGAAGCTTCCGAAAGAGCGCGAGCACCACGTGACAAATATGGGCCCGTCACGTGATAAATAAGGGCCACTTTTCCGCGGCGCCCGCGGGCGCCAACTACAAATTCGATAGCGCCGTAAATATAGCTCTAAAAATTTTTTTTCTTCGTTGTAAAATCGTTTTATGATATCCTTTTTCCATCTAAGCTGTTTAAAAAAAATGTTTTTTTTCTTTGCATGTGTCCTTTAAGGCATTTGAGGGTCCTGGGCTGAGGCTGTTATGAGGCCCCTACCTATTATAATAATAATAATAACCATAGCGGTGGTGGTGGTGATGATGATGATGGTGGTGGTGGTGGAGGTAACGATGACGACGGAAAAATGTAAATTTTTGAACTTGTTAAATCAAGATATATTTCATTGTGTGATTATTGTCGAGCCTTAAATCCGTAGATTTAATGGAATTCATGGAATTCAAGTTTTCCTTGCTGGCATTGAGGCGAATGCGATTGTTGATTAGAAGCTACTTCACAAATAATCAACCGCTCTAGCACTTTACAATATAGTAATTTTGAGGTAAAAAATTGAAATCATATGAACATTGCGGAAAATATTAGGATTTGTCGTTCACATCCAGCAATTTAGCAAAAAACAACAACACCAACAACAACAACACTAAACTGCTTTTGTTTAAAATGTTGACTCCGTTCATGAATTTCTTTGACTAGAATTACAGCTAGATTTATAGAGTACATGCCCGGGCCAGTTTACACAAATTAATTATGATGTTGAGTTGTAGCACACGTCGACATGTCTAACATGTCTTGCTAACATGTCTAGTGACATCATTAATCACACATGAATTGAGTTACGCAGCAACCGAAAAGATACCTGCAATATTCCCATAATAATTTCGCTTCCCCTAAGTGGCATGCCTCGCGAATCGACAACTGCCTCGAAAATCTAGTACCCTTAATCTTGTAATTGTTCCAAATTATTGGAAGCGTTTTAACTTCTAACTAGCCCTCTGTTAATTAATTACTGGTGTGAACAGCGAAGGTAGTGACATAAGCAACAAAGAAATTTCGTTGGTTGAAGCAGTCTTTATGGGATGAAACTACTTCGTAAACGCTCTTCTAATAACTGAACCCTCGTTTCGCAAACAAACACAGACTTCCACAATTAAACCATAGGCGAAACTCCGTGCGATTCTAAGACATCGACCACTGTCGTTCGAGCACATTTGCATTGAAATAATTTATCATGAGAATCGAGAAGATATTTTCTTTTTGTATATACACGCTGTCTTTTTAAATGCAGTAATTTGGACCTGGGCGGCCATTTTGTTCTGTGACTCAAAGTTAAAAATAATAAGAGGTTATACCTCAGAGGTTGGTGAAACCATTGCAGTATTCGTATCAGTCGCTGGAAGGAAGAGCGTTCAGCTTCACTGGCAGACCAGATATCGACTCTAGAGCCCTTGCTTGCAGCCAGTACACATCGAAAACTGTTGAGGGGCGTCTCAAGAGCCGGCTCCTTGAAACTCCTGTTTTTTGGTGGTTTTAGAGACGGTGTCCGGAAGATTTACGGGCACCTTTTCGCTTGTTCCAAACTTATCGTTCTGGAATAAACTCCATATGGAGTTTCGCGAAAAGGTTTAAAACAACATTTGTGAACCATCTGTGTTGCTTGCTTAACGCTTGCTTAACTTCCTGCCCACAATTGTCCGTAAAACTCGCTAAGGGGGCTCCAATACAAAAGAAGGCTCCATAACCGTCCTTCCATCTTGCTTTAATTAGAAAAAAAAATCTAAGAAGGGGCATGAGGAGGCCGTGGTAAATTTTGTTGTTCTGGCACGCTCTTGTACAAGGAGCTCACAAACGCCAGCTGATCTAGAGACGGGAACTTTATGGCATCCTTGTTTCCCTGTTGAAGAAAAAAGAACGAGAAGGCCATTGCGCCAGAGGCCCTTCGGAGTGTTTCTTCTGCCCTCTGTCTGAGCTTTCCTAAATAAAAAAACGGCTAACATTTTCAAGTTTTCAGGCGCCAGCATGGGACCCCCTGACAGCCTGGGGCCCAGGGCTGCAGCCCCTTTAGCCCGTACCTTAATCCGGCCCTGCACTCGCCGTGATGCGTGGACGGAGACTGGGGTTGCGTCTTTGGCAAGCTTGATTTTGCATTTAATTAAACTTGAGGAAGAAAACGAGAAGGGACGGACAAACATTTTGCATTCTCCAGCCACGGCTGCTCGATCAAAAAGAAGGTACGGCCCGCCACTTCGCGCCTTCGTACACAGGAAAAGGCGAGAATGATCAGTTTACACTACTGGTGTTTGCGCATGTTTAAGCACTGCAACAATGCACTACATACAACCAATTCTATCGTATCGGTGGCAATATCCGGTAATATCTTGCACCAAGCGTGCACACCGGGTCGTATTTGTTCGTCGTTTACCTGAACGTTGCACGCACCGCGATTTATCATGAATCAGCTCTCACGGCACGATCGTCGCGGTTCAACGCTACTCGCACCGCTGTGCTCGGTCCATCTCTGGGCGAAGCCATCTTGACGTTGTGTGATCACTAATGTGGCTAAAGGGGCAAGATGGCTGCGACCGGGGGGTGCCATTTCTCTGCAGGTCGCTGGTTCCGGTTGACTGCTCAAATTCCCTCAAGCTCGTTGGTGGACATAGGGTATTTCAGATGTTCTTGAATTGTTAATATGTTTGACATACCATACCCGGAGGGAGCATTTTCTCTTGAACTACAAATTAGCATTTCTCTGATCACCGGTATTTTGTGCACTTTGTGCGTGTTTAAATGCATTTCTATATCTTAGTTCATACAACGTGATTACGAATGAGATATCATTACGTTCAAAGGTATGATTCAACATGAAAGAAAGACCACCAGTTCGCGCTTTCCACTTTGCCCCCGCTTCCTCCTCTCCCCTCTTCTGCACTGTCCACCGTTGCATGTTTCCTTTTCCCCCATGGTGAGAAGGATTTTCCGCCTTGCAGAATCTCGAGTCTGGTCGTCTGCCTTTGAGAGCGTTTTTTAAAGAAAGATGGTGGCGTAGTTCGCAAAACATCGATGTATTTTCGTAGATCGTGTTATTCACGGGTTTTATGTGCGGGTGCCATATTAATTGATCGTTTAAAAAGAAACCGAGATATTTCTTCGTCGGAACGTCAAATAAAGATTGCATTGTATCTCAGTCTGTTAACGATATATTTTGCAGGCCATAAAATTGTAAG
>JABSTQ010000853.1:0-18730 GCA_013358835.2 Ixodes persulcatus
CCTATCACATATATGTAACCTAGTCTTAGGCACAGGTGTATTCCCAAGTAAATTAAAAATTGCTAGGGTATCAGTAATACTTAAATGGAGGGTATAAAAATTATTTAAAAAATTATAGACCAATTTCTGTTCTACCAGTTTTTTTCGAAAATTATAAAACCAGTTATCAATGAACGATTTTTAAAAAACTTTAAAAAGACAAATCTATCAGAACAACAGTACGGCTTCCAGAAGCAAAATTCGGCGGAAATGGCATTGTTAAGCATAAAAGATAAAATAATTGCTAATTTTGAAAACCAACTGTATACAGTAGGCGTATTCATTGACTTAAAAAAAAGCGTTCGATTCAATCAAGCACGATATTCTATTGGAAAATCTTTATAGATGTGGGGTTAGAGGGAATTCGGTTAGCCTAATGAACAGTTATTTATCTAATCGATTGCAATATACAGACGTTAATAACGCGAAGTCAAATATGGGTAAAATAAAGTACGGTGTCCCGCAGGGCACTATCCTTGGCCCGCTGTTATTTTTAGTGTATATCAACGACATAACTAACGTACCGCTTTCTGGAGATATATTTTTTACGCTGATGACACTAATATATTTTTTTCTGGGAAAAACCTACAAGAGATTGAGCACCATACCAATACGTGCCTCAGAAATGTATCATTATGGCTCATAGCAAATAAGCTAGAACTAAATACAAACAAAAACTAAGTATATTATTTTTAGACCACGCAATAAATGTGTCGAGCAAGAAATCCTCGTACAATATCACGGCGAAATTATTGAACTGGCTGTTTCGCACAAATTTTTTTGGCGTGTTGTTTCACGAAAACTTAAGCTGGTCTTTTCATGTAGACAAACTAAGAACCGAGATCTCGCGCTCCATTGTTCTTATCTGTAGAGTAAGACATTTATAGCCACTTCGAATAAAGAAACAGTTATACTACGCATTGGTTCATTCTCGTTTTCACTACTGCCTACTTGTATGGGGAACAACAACAGAAACAAATATAGACAGCCTATACACACTGCAAAGCAAGTCTTACGTTTAATAAAGAATGCACCGTACACGAGTCATAGTGCTCCGCTTTTCAGAAAGCACCAGTTATTAACATTACAAAACGTTATAAAAAGAAATTATCTTTAATCATCTATAACCAAATAAAGTCCGAGCCAACAGCCTTCTTTCAACAATACCTTTGGGGAGAACATACTTACAATCTTAGATCCACAAACTACACAAGAGAAAAAGTACGCACAAACTACGGCAACCAAAAACTATCTAACCAAATACCCATCCTTCTAAATGACCATCCTGATCTGATGGCTATAATCGAAGACAGTGTATCAATTCAGGCTTTAAAAAGAAACATGAATATGTACTTTCTGTCATATCAAAAAATGGTATACGTTCTCAGTTTTTATTTTTTTTTTCTCTTATAGTGGTATGATATTTGCTGTGTCATGTTTTATGCTTCGTTTTTTATCATAGCATGTCATTTGTTATTTTCTTTACCTTTATGCAGTGCTATCCCGTGTGCATTGTTATGCCTATGCTTTTCATATAGTTGTTTACGTTTCGCAAGTCTTCATTATTCTGCCTTCGCGTGTGCCACGTTGAGTGATGTGCGGGAAAACTGTGGGAGGAGGGCAGGGTATGGAGGAATAGGAGGGGAGGGTACGGAGGAGGAGAATGGGAGGGTACGCAGGAGGAGGGAAGGGTACGGAGGAGGAGGAGGAAAAGAGGAGGAGAGAGTACGGATGTAGAGGAGGGGCATACCCTCCCCTCCGTACCCTCCCCTCCTCAAGGGCTGCGTTCTAATTTCGCGTTACAGAGATTTGTATACCTTTCATTTGTATTTCAACAGTAAACTAATACACTCTAAAAAAAGCCCGTGCGTCTACGTTCCCGCACAACACTCGGACAGCCAATCACCGCAACTTACGGAGGCAACTCGGCGAATGCCGATGCCGAAGCATATGTTTAGACCAAAAAACTCACTCTGAGTTGTGACATTAAGCAATGCAATACGTCATGCTTGCATTGCTTATTGTCACAACTGAGACTGCGTTTTTTTTTTTGGTCTAAACATATGTTTCGGCATCGTCATTCGCCGAGCTGCCTCCGTAAGTTGCTGTAATTGCCTCTCGGAGTGTCGTGCGGGAAGGTAGACGCACGGGCCTTTTTTGAAATATATATGTTATACAAAACATAGAGGTTAAGCCTTTAATACTATATTTTTAAAAATCACCGTCGGTGTGTAGGTGACCCCTTTTCGCAACCCGATAGCGTATTTGGAAAAGCTTGTCGAGTAAGTGAACGGGCCAATTTCGGCACTCTGATTGCGAGTTTTTCAGGACGTCACATCGCCTGGTTTACCGGGGAAGAGAGAGGAGGAAAGGGGGGGGGGGGGGGGGGTGACGCTTAGGTAAACAACTCCGGAGTTATTTAAGGGCTATACTTCGGTTCACCTTAGGTCCGAGCGCGGCCGATGTTATGAACCGAAGGGCCAATCAAACAGCGTAAAAAGCGCAACGTCATGGCGTGCTCTCTGCGCTTGACTAGCCGGCGGAGAAGCATGCACATAGGACCGGCTGGCTGTATCAACTGCAGAGAGCACGCCATGACGTTGCGCTTTTTACGCTGTTTGATTGGCCCTTCGGCTAATAACACTGGCCGCGCTCGGACCGAAGCTGAAACGAAGTATAGTCTTCAGCTGGCTCCTAGATTTGCTTAGTCATATCTGGGAAGCAAAGCTGGGAGCTGGCTTAATGCTCTATAGCGTTAATAAGAGCCGTGTTTACCTAAGCCTCACGCAGCCTCCCCTTTTCCTTCTTTCTCTTTCCCCTCAAACAGGCAATGTGACGTTCATAAAAACACGTCATTCAATGTGCCGAAATTTAGCCGGTTGGCTTACTTCACACTAGCAGCAACACCAACTCGCCCAAGCTTCCATCTTAACTTGCTTCACAAGCTTCTCCGAATCTGCAACGCAGTGAGTGTCTGCACCTTTCGCCCTAAAGATTGACAGGAAAAGAATAACGAAACTTTATTCTCCCCTCAACCTCCGTCACCACCCGACAACGTGTGATTGGTGATCTCCGCTCTCCTAGCGTCTTTTTTTTTTTTTTTTTCGTGCACGCCTTTAAAGCCCAAGGCGTTCACTAAATCCGGCTCACCTCCGGCAACTGCTGGGTGAAGTATTTTGCAATACAGTACCAGATGTTTAGTCGTGTGTTTTTCCTCCACACATGCTCCAGACATTCTATCTACGTCTTGATATTACGCTCTTTACACCCTAATTTGAAAGATTCACTTGTCCTGCACCTGCAACAATGAGCTTCCCCTAGGTACTCTCGCGATCAATATCCACCTTACATTCCCTATACGCCTCCAGAGCTAATTAAGTTCGCGTCCTAGCTTCCCGCACTTTCCTCTAATCCCCGTGACACTGTTGCCCCAAAAGGTCTGCCTGATTTTTCAAATTTGCTTGGTCCCTAAAAAAAAACGGTTATTATTTTCTTATTATTATTGCGCAAATAAACTACGCATTGCCGAAAGCTGTTTCTGCTCAACTATAACCCCCCATCGAAACCAGGGCCGGCTTGCTAGAACAGCGTCTCAGCTGAGACTGGGTGAAAGAAAGCACTGCGAAGGCTGGGGCGCGCGAGCGTCTTGAGACGCAGCTTGAGTCCCGCTCAGCTCGTGCGCTGGCTTTGGCAGTGCTTTCTTTCACCCAGTCTCAGCTGAGTCGCTGGTTCTAGCAAGCCGGCCCAGATTACAAAGTTTGAAAACGAACCGTTCTCTTATTCAAAATTGACCAGCGTTTTTCGGACATTTTAAATTATAAAATATGACCAGCAAAGCCCACGAATACACGCGCTTGAATGGGCCAAACTACAAAAAACGGTCCCCGTTTTCCCATTGGAAGTTTCAGATAACCACATATAACTTTTGTCAAAGATAACGGTTAGTTCTGAAACTTTGTCATCTGGTCCGCACCACTAGCGCTACTCTTCGTTCCCATTGTGCCCCTTCCACTCTCGTCTTTCAATTCTACCTTACTACTACCCTCTCGGCCCTCAAATGACGCCCATCCCATATCACCTTGTGAACCTTAATTCGGGGTTTAACCATGCGCTCACAATACCAGCCTATCTACGCCGGATGCCGAGTGTCGCCATCTCTCGGCCCAAGCTTGGCACCCCTGACCGAGAGTCGCCATCTCTCGACCGAGGGGTGAACTAGTCTTGTTGTATGTGCTCACGTCATCTGATAAAGCAATAGAATTTCCTGCCTTGCACAGCGCCGACGACGCGAATGCAGCTGGGACGTTCATAACCGGTATCGCTGTAATATCATAGAACTAATTAATTTAAATGCCACTAAGAGCTATTTGAAGGCGCCGTAGAAGTTTTTTCATAATTTCATTTCTTAAAAAAAAAAACAGATTTGGTGTAAAGAGCAAATCACTACTACGATTACTTTCTAATAACGACACACGCACAAAGTCCAACCTGTTCACCTTTAACAACACCAAACGCTCGCAAGTATGGCAACTCATGCACAGAACGGTAGCCATTAGTCTAAAGTGACTTACCAAGGACTTCCTCGTCGTTCCGGTACCTGTATTTCTTTGGGCTGACGTCGCACGCAACGATTACTATTCCAGCTTTGGTCACAAGATTTCTCACAGACATCTCC
The DNA here is from genome assembly GCA_013358835.2 of Ixodes persulcatus. Taxonomy (NCBI): domain Eukaryota; kingdom Metazoa; phylum Arthropoda; class Arachnida; order Ixodida; family Ixodidae; genus Ixodes; species Ixodes persulcatus. The sequence goes on from JABSTQ010000853.1 coordinate 4,715, forward strand.
AGTTCGCCGACGCTTGGTGGCGGCTCGCGCTGCCACGTGTCGGGAAACAACTTGGTGGGGTCCTGTTCGAAAATATATACCTTAAAACATTCACGCAATTATGGCTCCTCTTTCGCCAAGAGGCCTCTAAAATGGCCTAAACAAAATGTAAAAAAAGTAAATAAAAAATCGTGTGCCAAAATATGGATAAAGCCTTTAACGTTACCGCATAAATTAGTTTGGTAACGTATCGTGCTACGATTTACCACTGAGGTGACTGAAGGTGGTGAACGCATCGTATCAAAATTTAAAAAAAACTTACCTTAGTAAAAGATTTTAAAAAAACTTGTTTTTTTCTATTTACGGCGCCCGTCTGCTAACTGCGCACCCTCTGACTGGCACTACAACCGACACACGGCGGCAGCAGCCTTGGCAGCTCTGAGCCGTTTATACTGAGAGTTTGTTCAATGGGCGGAGCTTGTTGCCCGCTAAAACCAGCGGATTTCGCGATAACATAAAATGGCCTAGTCATCCCGCGGTTGTCAGACTACGCTGCTGTGATTGGCAGACTGTGAAGAAAGCTGAACTCAGTATAAACGGCTCTGTGGCAGCTTAGCGAGCCTTCGCTACGATGGCCTAAGGCAGCTCAGCAGCCGCGCCAAAAACAGCATATAGCTGAAATTACTCGATTAAACCATCTTTTTTTATCTCATTTAATCTGTTTTATTTAAAACAAAAAATAAATCATGCACTGACGTCTAGAAGAGCACTGAAAAAGGGCGCGCTGTTTATGATTCGAAAAAGTAGTCTGCTATTAGCGACCGGACGGCTGCTGAGCTGCCGCAAGCCGCCGGGGCTGCGCAGCCGCCATCTGTTAATTGCTGCGCCAGTCAGAGGCTGCGTGGTTATCCGACAGGCGCCTAGTTAAAAAACAAAAAAACAGTTATCTTTTTTTTTTTTTTACTTTTTACTCAGGTATGTTTGAGCTTTGAAATATGAATGCGATGCTACCACCACTTTGAGGCACTACTGTGGTAGATCGCTGCACGATACGTCAACAAGGCGATTTGTGTGTGTACTCCGGGAGTTTTTTGAGCTACTTAAACAAACTGCATTTCCGGAATACCCGCACTTTAGTTTTTAAGGTATGCTATTTATTGTCTCGAAATTCAAAATAGCCAATAAGAAAACAGTGCAAGGGAAATTCTCGAAGAATATGGCAACTTACACGGCAGTTATCAGGCATAAAGACTAAACAAAACATTGGCGAAGTAATTGCAAAAAGCTTTGGAGAAACAACGAATTTTGCAGACGGGATGAAATTGTCTATCATAAGGCCGGCAAACAAAAAAGTATCTAAAAAGGAACCAAAAATTATAGTATCCATACTTCCAGCCATGACACATATCATGGAAAAGTATTTAGCAAAAGTGATGACCTCATTCTCTAACCAATGAGATCATCACTATGAGGGTTTCGAAAACAAAAAAAAAACACGGCTTAGCTGATGAAATATTTTTTTTTCGATATAACTAGGCTTTAGACAATAATCAAATCGCTATCGCACTGTTTCTTGACCTATCCCGAGCCTTTGACACCATAGATCATTCAGTCATGATAGTCAAGCTGTGCAGAATTGGTTTTAAAGGGCCATTTTATACCGTTCTCAAAAGTTACTTTACTAACAGATTTCAAATGGCGAAGATTAACGGTCGAACGAGTGATCAAATTAAAATGATGTGTGGTATTCCACAAGCATCTACACTGGGTCCTTTACTCTTAAACATATATACTAATGGCATAAGTCACCTGAAGCTCAAACCAAATTTATTTCAATAAGCAGATGACACTGCATTATTATTACCACACGAACAATAGATTCTCGCTGCTTCTATATGTCAAAACGATATAAGTACAAATAATGAACTGGTTCACAAACAACTGTATTCTTGTCAATCGCAAGAAAACTAAACTCATGTGTTTCCAAAGCCCTCATAAACAAGTTCCGTTTGATGTTCCCATATTCCTTCATGATCAACATTCTGATCAGTGCGACTGCCGAAAAATGGATACTGTTAAAACAACACCCTACCTTGTTTTGCATTTCGATGAAAACGCTTTATGAAGTAATCACATTGATCAAGTCACACAAAAATCTCGCGTTGTTTCTGCATATCTATATAGACTTAAAAGTGGATGTGACGTCAATCTGAGGCATGAGGTGCACCAATCATTGGGGGAATCTGTAATACGTTACGGAATTACTATATATAAAACATGTCCTAAATACAAACAACAACCAAAATTGATAGTATCATTAATAGATGCATTAACAATATAGTATATGGGTCAAAACATGAACTGAATCAAACCAAGAAAAAAAAGAATGCAGTCGGATTATTATCGTTTGAAAATGTTTCAATTTGTCGTTTTAACCAGCCATTATTTCTCGAAGGAATGCAAAGAGGTACCCAACAGGAAAAACACTCTGGCACACAGAAACCTATACAATTCCAAAAATATATACAAACTATGGAAAAAAAACAGAAACTATTAAGTTCCTGCAATATTTAATAGCTTGCCTAAAGACATCCTAAGCCTGTCATCTAAGAGGCAGAAGATGTATAAAAGAATAAAAGAGTGGTGTTTTTGTCGAACTAAAATGCTGAACAATGAGGTACTGCGTAAGGGCTTAGTGTTTTATATCGAGTTTCTCTCGTTTTATACGTATGGATTCTTGCCATTATGTGTTTTAATTCGCAATGTTTCTTTTGTAACCATTGAATTATTGTTATTGTCGAATCGGGTGTTACTTAACAAGTAAATGTTCTACTTGGGCGTGAATTTCGTTGTTGACTTGTTATTTTGAATGTTTCTTTTATGTTTTACTTACATTGAATCATCATTTCTGTGTATACATGATGAAAACGTCTATACTGTCATGTCCCGCATTCAATCGTACCTAAGCGGGCAGGATTGTATGAGAGATTTTGTTGTTTTTTTTGTAATCAAATAAATTTATCTAATCTTAAGCGGATGCCGAGACCAACATTTCAAATTTCCGCGCGCTTTCCAGTGGTGTGAAGTCACAAATGGTACAGACTTTCAGGTCACGCATGTAGTCCTAAACAGAGCATAGCAAGCGTGTTTTTTTGTTTGTTTGTGTTTGTGTTTTAGAGAATGAGATTCCAAGCATTCTTTTCCCACCATCAAACGTCTTGCAATCAGTTGGGAACTTGGTTTACTGCCCACTTTGTACCATTTCTGTCGTCACACTTCAGTGTTGCCAGTAAAGGCTCTCGGTTTGAGAAACGAGAGTAGAACGAAATTCAAAAATTCAATAGCTTCACAATTTTTCTTTTTGCACGATATTAAGAGGATAGGTGTAGCTGTGTCTATCGGTGTGCTGATCGAGCCAATTTTGAGACAAATCAGCGACCATACAAAAATCGCTGGAGTACCCCTTTAAAAGGATACTTCAACGAAATTTTAAATATACCCGTCGTGTTCAGAAATAAGCCGAATATGATCCACAATATCCGTAAATGACAATAGCACGTTTGTATTTTGAGCCTCATGGCCATATTTGTCGTTATAAACGGCCCACTCTGGCAAGCGCTCAGAGATCAGCCAGCGAAGAGTATGTGACATTCTCTGCAATCGTGACGTAGACTGTCTCAGGACGAGCAAAGCTGCGGCGAGGCTGACGTCGAGAGAATGTTCAAGCCGTTCCAGCCACCGAAGCGGCCGAAGCACGCCAGCGATCGGGCCGCAGGGACCAACCCCAAAGCTGCTTTTGTACGAATTTTGAGTGACGGGTTTATCTTCTATAATATTGTAGAAGGACAGTAGCGACGTCTGGGACACACAGAACAGTCTTGGCGAGAAGGGAAATCCTCCTTCCCCTCTTTCCTCGTGGCGGCCGCAGGCGAGACAGTCATCGTCACTACCTGTCAAGGTTTCTAGACGGGCATTACAAACGAGGCTTTAGCGACATCCACCAGGTGCTCTTTGCTAATCGCTTAATTCGTTTAAAATTTCGTTTCGTGTATTTTTAACAAGAGATTGGTGTGTCCGATGTGATACTGCTCCTTTGAACACGTATAGACCAAAAAATAAGCGCCGAAATTTCGTTGTAGTATCCCTTTAAAGGGGGGGTGCAATGATTTCCAAACTTCGGTCAAAAATTTGTGGAAGTTGCCCTCTGACACTTCTGAAGTAAAGAACAGAAAACCGATTTCGTCTGCGTGTCCTAGTTGTTGTAAAAAAAAAGAAAAAAAGAACATACCTGGTTTGCTTTCCTAGTAACGTAACTCGGGGTGCCGTGTAGCTTCCCGTGTGCTCCCTCGGAGGACGCTTCCTCTATTTCTCTCTGCTGAGATTGGCGGGCGTTATGCTGCAGCTTAGAGCCGAGCGAGGTCACGTAATCTTTTCGCCGTAGTTCCCTCGGCTGTCACTCGCGGCTGCAGGTGGGGGGAAAAAGCTCGACTTTTGCTTTGCAATTATGCAGCGAAATCGCGACATTTTTTTTTTTTTTTTTTAATTAAGATGTTTTCTTTATCCTCTGGGACACGATAAACAACGTAAAACTGACGAGATGCAAATTATTTTAATCTTAAAATCGTTGCACCTCCCCCCCCCCCCCCTTTAAAGGGATACTACAACGAAATTTTCGCGCTCCTTTTTTGTTGTATATGTGTTCAAAGGAGCAGTATCACCTCGAACACACCACTATCTTGTTAAAAAAGTCACGAAAAGAAATTTTAAAACGAATTAAACAATTAGCAAAAAGCACCTGGTGGATGTCGCTAACGCCTGGTTTGTAAAGCCCGTCTAGGAACCTTGACAGCTAGTGACGGTAACTATCTCGCCTCCGGTCACGACGAGAGAAGAGGGGAAGGAGGAACTCCCCTCATCCCGACAATCCCTTTTGTGTGTCCCAGAAGTCGCTATTGTCCCCTTACAAGATAATAGAAGATTAACATTTAATACGTGATAAGTAGCTGGCTTCTTTTATTGGGTCGAGATGCAGCGATAGCATGCAAATAGATTCAAGAAAAAACATCTGCAAAGCTTAGCGCTCAACTACGGGGAGCCCGGAAATTATTCAGTTGAGTTAAAATGGGCTAGAGTTCCTGACGACGAACGGGTCAACATAGTTGAGCTGTCCCTTTGTTTCTCAGTTTCCGTTCCGTCCCTGTTTCCAGTTTCCGAGTTTCCTGTGTCCAGAAAGGACACAGCACGGCCACTCGGACACAGTATGAGCATTCTACTAATAAGCCGGTCGAGCCAATGGCCGACGCCATAACAGATATTTTCACGTGTTAGGGCCACGTGTTCAAAGAATAAAAGCATTGTGTTTCACCGAAGACTTTCGAGCAAATCAACACCATTAAAGCTGTCTAGGGCAAACACAATGCGCGGAGGAAGCGCGAGTGTCTGCCGGAGAACGCAATGTTGTGCGGCAGAAAACACGAGCGGGCGCCAGCGCGCAGAGAAATCGTATAGCAGACGAACAGCACGAGCGGCCGCCAGCGCGCGGATAGTCAGACGACAGATAGGGGTTAACAGTCAAAGCAGAACAGCAACAGGAATTTTACACGCAGAGCGCAAAACTTCAGAACGGCGCCGCAGGGCGGCGCCTCAGGTAGCGTCGAGCACGCGGAGGCGCGTTCACGCGCAAAACTTCAGAACGGCGCCGCAGGGCGGCGCCTCAGGTAGCGGCGACACGCGGAGGCGCGTTCACGCTCATATCGTTTCCGATAGTACTGTCGTGAGCAAAAGTCTGGACAACACGGGAGCGCCGACCGAATTGCATCGCCGCGCTCCCTAACGGCGCGTCCGCCTGGTGCCGAGACCCATGCAATGCGCACGCGCGTCCTTTCTTATCTGCTGGCCCACTCGTTCGCTCGCTTCAACGCGATGCGCTCCTGAGCGATTAAATGGGCGCTAGGTGCCGCCCCGGGAACCAAGATTCCGAGAGCCTCGCTCACCGCTCTGGACGAGCTCGCATGCTCCGCGGCATGCGCCGTTCGCGCATATCTTTCCCGCGACTCGGCAACGCGTTAAAAACTGTCGCTCCCTCCATTCGATATTTTTACGCTTCCCATCCTAAATTTGCCCCGGCTACAATGCAAACAGCTGCTGCTCAATTTACTATGCACGCGTTGTAAAGGGTCAAGAAATCAAGAAAACAACGATAAAACAAAACAAAACATGGTACTGAACCAGCGCCTCAAACTGAACCAGCGCCTCTTTTTCCTTCCGTTCTGTTTCTTGTTTTTTCTTGGGAGGTGGGTTGAATAAATATTTATTTCTTATTTGGAGTTTTCTTTTTGCTCGTCATTCACCACTTTACGCGCGCGGCGTATATACATTTCGCCGAGAGCACAGAGCCGCGAGGAGGAAAAAGAGAGAGAGAGAGAGAGAGAGAGAGAAGACGGAAGGGGAAGAGAGGCCGCCGTGATTGGCCCGCGGTACGCGCCCGGCTCTTCTGGCCGTCACCCCCCGCAAGCCTCGCCCGCGAGCAGACGCCGCCGGCGCCTTTGGGCTGCTGTGGCTGCCACGCCGGCCCCGCCGAAGTCAAAGGTACGCTGCGAGTGTGTAATCCAGAAAACTGAAAATTTAGAAGTGAGATCGACGCTCTCACAGTAGACAACACGCCCGTGACTCCCAATGTACAACCAGCGAACCTAGGCAGAGCACGGGAGGCACTCACTTGATCGAATGACATTTTAGCGAACGCCCACGTTTCACCGAATGACACTTTAGCGAATAGTCGGACGCCGCGAAGCGGCGTTTTCGGGTGGGCCAAATGGGTTCACATTTTTGTAATGAGCCGACACAGACTGTCGCCGCGAAGCGGCGTAAGCGCAGCGCGGCGGATGGGTTAACGCGCACCCCCGTTATTCGCTAAAACGTCAATTCCCTCGTTTTCAGTTTTGTGGATTACACACTCGCAGCGTACCTTTGACTTCGGCGGGGCCGGCGTGGCAGCCACAGCAGCCCAAAGGCGCCGGCGGCGTCTGCTCGCGTGCGAGGCTTGCGGGGGGTGACGGCCAGAACAGCCGGGCGCGTACCACGTGACTACAAGGGCCAATCACGGTGGCCTCTCTCCCCCTTTTCTCCTCTCTCTCTCTTTTTCCTCCTCGCGGCTCTGTGCTCTCGGCGAAATGTATATACGCTACCTGCGTGTGAAAGATCACTCGGAAGGAAGCCCAAGGCTGCCTCGAGTACGCGAATACAAGTTCTACAACTCATTGCGGCTGCATCAACATAAGCGACAGTTTTTAATGCGTCGCCGAGTCGCGGGAAAGATATGCGCGAACGGCGCGTGACGCGGAGCACGCGAGCTCGTCCAGAGCGGTGAGCGAGGCTCTCGGAATCTTGGTTCCCGGGGCGGCACCTAGCGCCCAGGGTGTCGAACCGGAACCGAACCGAACCGAAAACCGGAACCGAACCGTTATTTTTAGCCGGACCGGAACTGAACCGAACCGAAATCTTCGCCGCCATCTTGGAACTGAACCGGAACCGAACCGAAAAAAATATAACGGTAACCGGTTCAAAACGGTTCAAGATATTTTTTTTCTTTTTTGTTAGTGTCACAAAATGAATATATATAAATAAAAAAAATTTGCAGCTGTATTTCTATCTATTGATCAAATCGTCATATACAGAATTGCAATGTATGATAAATTGTGGGTTTTCGTGGCGCTTTCGTATTGGAACTATTATTAACTGTGTGTCACGTTGTCACCTGACGTCATGGTGTCAATACATGCCGTCAAGTAATGTCACGTGACCCTGTGATGTCACGTGACTCACTGCGTGAAATTGATTTAATTTGAGGAAGTCACTAGATGTATTCACCTTGTTGACAGCGTGACATCACATGGAATCACGACTTCTCACCGCCAATTTAGTGACACCGTGACGTAGGTGATTGTTATAAGCCAGGGTCGAGTGCTCGGGTTCATGACAATCAGCATCGCCAAACATTCGGGTGACAACTCGCGTTCAATTAAATATGATAATAGCCCAACCCTAACAATATTGAAGCTCAGCCCAAGCTTTTGGTTTCCAAACCCTAGCGCATGACTATGATGAACATTGACGGTGTATAATTAGCGTCAGATCACGGGGCCGCTTGTTCAGATTGCGAGTTAATAATAATAATAATAATAATAATAATAATAATAATAATATAATAATACTTATAATAATAATAATAATAATAATAATAATATACTTTATTTCCATCCTTTATGATGGTGGAGCCCAAGAAAAAAAGTTGCAGTAAGCAGCTTTTTTTCTTGAGGAAGGGATCGACAGCTGTCTCTTTTCTTTATTTTTTCTGCATCTGCTATAAAAAGCGTGGTCCCGGAAACTACTTTGTTTGCAAAATCACTCTTGCCAAAAAGCACGTTTTTGTCGTGCCAGACGCTCGGCCGTTCCTCATGACGATGCACTAAGAAATATAATACGTGCCTTTCAAATACTTGGCTTTCACTGATCTTGAACCTCCTGCAGCGTGCATTTCGCATCATTGAATTTGATTTTCTCAGCGAGAAGAAATCACAATGACCACCAGCATATAGTGTGATAACGTCACGTGCATACCATGTTAAACAGTTCAGCTTTCTGGTGAAATGCGATGTTCGCAACATTAGCAATATATGTCATAATTGTAAAGTTGTGATGTATTTATAGCAGTCTCGCGATGATATACGGCAGTCTAGAGAAATGTTAGAGCGCTTGACAATTGAAACATAGTGTTATAAAGTGAGGGCCCGAAACAAGTGCACGTAAACGAGAATATAACACATTAGCGCAGTATTTCGCGAAGTTTCGAGCTCATGCAAGCTGATGAAATGTGATTTATATTAAGATTTTAAGAATCTTTGTCTGACCTTCGCGCTATTTATGTAAAATTAAGAATTTCATTGCATGCATCTTTATGCATCGCTTTTTGCAGTAAGCCGTTCTGTAAGGGATTATTTTTTTTTAAAATACCACTAATTATATCTCTGTTTTTGTACATTTCGTGTATTTGCCTTCCGATCTGTCATGTGAGCACAGAGTCCCTTTTGGCGTACCCTGCAACTCGATGTTTCGCACTGCCAATCAGCGAACAAAAGACACGTTTACGCAGACTCAACAGCTCACGTATTTCCAAGTATCGTTCTTCCGTGTCGGTCTCAAGCGGTTATGTGAACTTTATGAAGTAAAATTTATTGATTGTTATAAAAACATTTTTAGTTATTAACTGAATATTTGACAACATAAATAAAAGGCCGAGCACCCTAAATTAATGCCCCCCCCCCTCAATTAGGGGGGGGGGGGGGGACAACATAAATAAGGCTGTCCCAAATCACGTCGTGATTTGGGACAGCCTTACACACATTTTTGATTTTGAACCTAATTTAAATAACTTTCTGTTCCTCACATACATAGAAGTCTGTTATTGCCCCTTTTATGTGGTAAACATTACTTTTATGTGTCTGTGGGGTGGACAAAAACAAAGTAAACAGGGGCGCGCGGCGGAACTATGACGATTACGCACGCGAACCGTCAGAAAGTGTTCAATTAAGTAGCTGCCATGTTGAGTAGAACATGAAATACCTTTTCGTTTTACTTAACAAAAAAGAATCTTGGAGAGCGCCTAAGCTTCGCCTTTAAAAATGGAACGCGCCTCGTTTGCATCGCCTTCTCGTTTGCCGTGCAAGCGTGCCTCGTGTGGCCTAATCAGGAGCGTGTCTGACTCGCAATCCAAGGGTCGTGAATTCGAATCCCGCTTAAAATTTTCAAATTTTTTTTTTTCTTTAAGGCGAAGGATTTACTCTATAAAGTGAAATCATTTGAGACATACGGTGACCTTTAATTCGCATTACATGTCATGTTTTAATCACTTTCATCCCACGCGTGATGTGACGTTTCACGTGAGCATTGTGGGTTGTTTGAAATTCCTGCGCGAGGGCATGTAGCTGTGACGTCATGACCCTATCGACCAATCAGGATTTTCCAGTCACGCCACCGACATCGGCTTTTCTGCGACATTCAAGGGTGATGCTCATTTGCAAATTAAATTTACCGGCATCTTGTCAAGAACAAACCTCAACAGGCAGGCTATGCCAGCTTTTCCTGTCTAAGAAAACGTTCACTTGGGCAAGCGCTAATTTGGACCAGATTCGGTCTGAGTGCGAAGGTGCGTATATACTAGACTGAACAATTTCGATCACTCCTTTTTGCATGCTTAGTCGCCTGCATTGCGGTGCTGAGTGTAAACAATGTTGGTTAGGAAACCAAGCGTTGTGATTTTCGCTCGGTGTTTCTATAAAACATTGACTGAAAGGGATTGTCCTTAAGGTTTGAAACTTTCATTGCTTTTAGCCCAGTTGTGTCGTCCTTATATATATATATAAACCGTTCGTTGTTGCTGTTTTCACCAAGGGTTTTCTTCTCAGTGATATACCCTCGCCTTCGGCCTCCGTCACCATGCCCGTTATATATATATATATATATTGGGAAACGAAATACTTTGGGAAACGTATTTCGTAAACCGTATTTCATGATATATGTGGCCACGAGGTGCTCATTTTATGATTTTGTGTGCTGTAATTAATTCTTTAGTTCAAGGATACAATCACGATTTAACTTTTAATACTGCAACACAGAGTTCTACCAATCGCGGGTATTTTATGCGACCTACCACACTTCGTGACAACATTTATACTGTGCAAAAAAAATCAGCTTGAACTTTAGAATTTTACTTAAACACGAAGGACAGGATATGACAATATAGTTCTAAATTTCAAGCTGATCTTTTTACAGGTATGTACCAATAGGCTCAACTCTTTACTGTAGTACTTAAACATTTGGACTCAGGTACAATATATGTGACTGGTAAACAAAAAGATGTTGAGTCGTATGAACACGACGATATGTACGTTAATGTAGATTTCTTCTCCTGTTGAGTCGAAATTAAATATTTGAATTTCATATTTTTGGTACCTGAAAACAAAAGTGTATTGCACAGACGATAGAAGGAACTTTATAGTTAATCGTTTCACGGCGTAAATAGTGTCTATTGCATGAACAACGCGGAAAATATATTCTCAATTTAGCGGTTCAAACCGGTTCGAACCGGTTCGAACCGGTTTGAACCGTTATTTTTTGCTCCCCGGAACTGAACCGGAACCGAACCGAAAGCCGTGAACCCGAACCGGAACCGAACCGATAAAAATTTCGGTTCGACACTCTGCTAGCGCCCATTGAATCGCTCAGGAGCGCATCGCGTTGAAGCGAGCGAACGAGTGGGCCAGCAGATAAGAAAGGACGCGCGTGCGCATTGCGCGGGTCTCGGCACCAGGCGCCGCGCAGTCAGGGAGCGCGGCGATGCAATTCGGTCGGGGCTCCCGTGTTGTCCAGACTTTTGCTCACGACAGTACACAAGGTGTTCAAGTGCCGGCAATAGAACACAAAAACGTTTGCATATTTCATGCAGGGGAGGCGTTACGAGAGTAATGTGCCCATTTTTCTTTTCTCTCAAAGTAAAGCGTTGTTATGAGTAGCTTTATTATAGACTATTGCTTTATTCTTCAGAAAAGTATACTATAATTCTATTTTTATCGTTGACGTTAAAGTGTCCTCTCCGGCTTTGGAGATTGCCACGTTTCATCTGGTTGTGTTTAAGGTTCCGATATTTTCACGTATATATCGCTTTGACACACTGAGACGGGACCACAGTTAATCATACGCTGTGATGTTAAAAACAAAACAAACATAGAAGATAACGGAGGCTTCATTGAAAAATTACTAAATATTTGTACAAAGGTATACCCAAAATTCTTGTTAGATTCATTTGCAAAAAAAAAGAGGACATTGCTTTCGCGCTCTTTTTCGCATATCGCGTTTAAAACGCTTCCACTTTTGGAAGAACCACATAAATTTTAAGTCCAGTGCTGTGTCTACTAGGAGCTGTCAATATAATAAACAGCCTCACAAATGCGTGACTAAAGTAAACGGGGAACTTCAATTTCATTGGGTACAAAATTGCTTCGTAATAAAAGCTATAGATTGGCTCTCAATTAAAATAAATTGACTTGCCACAACGAATTTGCTTGGGAACTTCAGAGTTCGTAAGAATAAAATTGGATGGTAGCTGATTTTAGAAAGGTCAGTACAACTCACGTCAAGTATGTCTTTCCAGCGTTCCATGGCAGCCATCTCCATCCACACGTCGTACAACACAAATTGTGCAGAGAAGACAAGCAGAGCCTCTCCGCCATCTTTCAGCAGCCAACTGATGTTCCTGAAGGCCGCTTCTTGGTCCCTGATCCAATGCAAGCAGAAGAAGGAGTAAATTCGGTCGAACCTCCCGTACTTTTCCACAAACGTAGACACGTCCGGTGCTCCAAGGTCGAGGACGTCGTAGCAGATGGCCGGATGCCCGTAGTTTGCTCTCGCGTAGTCTACCATGGCCGATGACGCGTCGACGGCAACAACCTTCGTGCACGGATGGCTCCAGGGAAGCAGCACGTCCCTCGTGAAGTCGCCCGTTCCGCATCCGATGTCCAGGACCTGTCGACAGTCTTCGGGGGGTCTTCGGAACGTCGTTCTTTGCAAAGCTTTGGTGTTCTTCCGCCTCGACATGGAAGTAATATCTATGTAAATTCGGGCTCAAACTTTGGAAGCATGTTTCTTCTCTTTCTTTTTTTTCTTTTTTACTTCGGTTGGGCAAGCTTAGTCAATCCGGGTCGCAAGTGAACATGAAGTGCTTTGTTGCTACGGCTATGCTTGTATCGAGAGTTACACTTACTCGGTTTCCTGCGCCGTAGTCGCAATGAGTGCCTCCACTGCGAAGGCCATCTACGTCTGCCTGCGACTGCGCTGACTGCGCTTGCGTTCCTTGACACATCACGTGGTTCGGGGATTCGGGTTGTGAAGCTTTGAAAGTTTTAATGATAAGTCTATCAAGTGTACCGTATCATGCTCGAAAGAAGTGGCGTTCCCAAAAGTTCCACAGAGCCGCCTCCTCACGCATGATGCCATATTGCAGAATCAGTGGCATTTAGATGAGTCATCATATCGTTCTCTTTAACTCCCTCAGTATAAAACATGAATTCGCTTCGATCACGCACACGCCCACTATCGATTGTATGACGCGAGCAAATGAGGTAGCAATTCATGTTCGGTATTGCTGCGTCGTGCTTGTACAGCAAAACCAAGATGACAATAGCTCTGTGCCCTCCTCCATACAAACAGAAAAGTTAGATACACTTAACGATATCTCTGTACATTTAGTAGACAGTAGACAGCGGTCATTGAAAAATTGTAACTCAAGGCTCAGGCCCTGCCAATGGCTTTAAAGGAGCGGCGTAGTTTCTAGCAAAATTCTGAAGAGCACAGACGAGCCAGCGAAGTTTAAATAGAATGAACATAACCCTGAACTGAAGCAAGAAACAAGGAAGACGCATATAAAGGTGTGTGCGTGCGCGTCATGCCCTGCTTATATCTTCAGTCTCAAAGTTCCGTTCGTGGTGTTTGCCGCCTTGGTGTCGATGCAGCATCTTCACTTTCGCATCTTAAAGATACGCGTAGCAGATGCCAGAATTTCCATTTAGGCAGAATTCGTGCAGCACAAGGCAAAACCATATGAACAATGGTGCACGGACGTTCAGCGCCCCTAAGCATATACCAATTTTCTTTTATTATTTACTCGCTTTCTGTGGTAAACATTTAAAGTAAAAGCAAGCAATTTACTCCGATTCGGTTTCCCAACCGATAAACGCGGTCAGGCACCAGACGTTCACAGAGCCATCTGTCGCGCACTCTGGAAATAAGTGGATATTTGCAAGGGGTGTCAAACTTGCATGCATTTACAAATGGTTTATAAATTTGATTTTTCGTCCAGTTCTATAGGCCAATCACTTTGGCTGATACGGTAACCAGAAACAGCAGGTAAGAATTTGAAGTTTCTAGCAATCCGCTATTAGTGCTCCTTATTAGGGTAACACTTGAGATACTGGTTGAAATGAA